>OY757921.1:2162918-2262918 GCA_963585895.1 Sepioteuthis lessoniana | reverse complement strand
GGTTCTTCTTTTTAATCATCTAAAGTCTACGATTTATTCAATCATATAGTTTTTATATGTTTTGTTTTGAGTTCCTGGCGTGGACTTAAGTATGTTCTTTTTTAACCAGCTTAATATGACATTGTGCCTTATGAACTGTGTTCTTTCCTACAACCTTTTCTACCTGCTGAGCTCTATTATGCCAAACATGTTTGATTCATCTTCACTTTCCAGCCATATGTCATAGTCGACAAAGTTCATGGCTATTTTGTTGATTTTTTTTTCTAAGACTCTTGTTTAGCGAACCATCGTAATTTTAAGATGGTTTTGGTTTGGTTTGGTTTTATGGCACATTAACCATTGTAGGTTATAATTGCTAAATCTACTTATATATATATACATATATAGTCATCCACAGACAGATCTGTTTCGTTCTATCAGAACTCATCAGTGTGGCTAGACAGTAGCTACCCATAGCTGGGATCGAAACCTGGTTGGACTCAAACGCCAAGCCGAAGCTTCTAACCATTCAGCCACGAGCAGCTATTAGCTGCGAAGCAAATTTTAAACGGTTATGAATCACAATTACTATTGTTTACATACACCCGTTCAATGGCTGCCGAGACCTCAATCCTAATACGAAGAGGCTTGCAATAGTCGCTAATGGCAACACGATTACTTCTTCGCCAGAGAACTCAACCCTATGGGGGTAGGGGAGTATATATCTCTATAGTCATATATATATATATATATATATATATACATATATATATATATATATATAAATGTAAATGTTTGTTACTAACCGATAAACTCCAGTTTTAGACCACTAATTTGTTTAAGATTTTCAGAGAGCATTTTATTCGAATTCAGGAGTGTTTTTATATAGTTATTTTCCAAAAATATTATAATAATTAAAAAAAAAAAAATTTAATGAGTCGTTTTTCTCCGACAAAAGCCGAACGCAAAAAACATAACTTCTGTTTCAAAGAATTTTACATGTGACTTAATTTTTCTGTTTAGTCACTTTTTTTTGGTTGGATTAAACAGAGACACTAAATTTTAAACTATATATCGTTGGTTCATTTGTAAGTACATTTTTTTCATTCTAACAAATTCTTTACAAAATATGTTTTTGTGTTTAAATTCAACGAAAGACACCCATTCAAAAGTTTTCTTTCTTAAACCATATTTCGTTGGTTTAGTAGTAGCGAATTGTTTACAAAATATTTTATTTTATTTTTTCAATATGACATTTTTCTCTTATTTCTTTCGTTTATTATTATCGATAAGACACTAAAATATAAACCATATTTCGTCAGTTCAGTAGTAACAGATTGTTTACTAAATATTTTTTTTTCTTTTTTTCTTTTTGTTTATCTTGAACAAAAGATATTCTTTAAAAAAGTTTTCTTTCGTTAATAAACTCCAAGCCATATTTCATTTGTTCAAAAGTAAGTAAATTTCTTTTTATTCTAAAAACTTATTCTTAAAATTTTTTCTTCACTATTGATATCCCATTTATTTAGTTGTTTTATAAATATTTTATGGTGTGCTAATTATCATGTTGCGAAATATTAACCAGCCCAAGCTTTGTGATGGCACACGTATTTCAGTAAAAAAAATTAATGACCAACATCATAGAAGCAAAAATTTTGACAGGGCATTTCAAAGGTGAAGATATCCACATACCACGAATTTTATGATTCCAACAGATATGTCATTTCAAATTAAGAGATTGCGATTCCCAATTCGATTGGCATTTGCAATCACGATCAACAAAGCACAGGGACAATCTTTAGAATTGGGCAATCATATGTTGCCTGTTCTTGAGTCGGCAATCCAGACAATCTCTTTATCTACACGGAAACTGGAAATACCAAAAATATTGTGTATCCACGAGTATTGGAAAATTAAACATGTTAGAAACATGCATTTTCTTTTTTTTCCATTTAAACAAACTGAGCCACACCAACGCGTGGCCGAGTTAGGCTAGTATATATATATATATATATATATATATATATATATATATATATATATATATATAAAGTTCCATTTCAAACAATTCATTTTAGCATAAGTACACAGTTTGGATGTCAAAAAACTGTTCCATTTCAAACAATTCAATTTAACATAGGTGCACAGACTAAATGTCAAAAAAAGTTCTATTTTAAACTATACAGTTTAGCATAAGCACACACTTTCAAAGTCAAGAACAATTCTATTTCAAACAACCTAGTTTAGCATAAGTACAAAAGTTCAGAGTCAAAAATAGTTCTATTTTAATCGATTCCGTTTAGCATAAGTACACAGTGTAGTTCTATTTGACCCATAGATAAGACTCTATCAGGTGCTATGATTTTGAGACAAAGCGGATCTTGGAGTGATAGCAATGAAGGAGTACTTTGCATTCCAAAAAACTCCAGTATAACTAGAGCCTTAGCACCAGACTGTTTTGTGTCATATCCAGGACATTCATCCGGGGTGGCGTCTTACCCCTCTGTAATGAAGAAGACAGTGTATTCTGCAGCCGCAGCCAACTGAGTCTCAAGTCATTCGTTGGGTGGGGTACCCTTCTGATAAGAAGCAATCGGTATATTTTAGAGCCCCCACTCAGCCGCCTTGGTGAGTAGTTTAAGAAGCAGAAAACTGATCAATTTTATCAGAATATCTGAGATGAGGATTTACTATTATCATTCGCTGATGTAATCATAATTGTGCTCTCATTTTAGCTAGACACAGGTTCAACAATGCTTGCTGATTGTCAGTTTCTCACCTCATCCACACAAACACCCCTTCATGTACACAAACACACACATATATGCTATATCACTGATATTCTTCAAAATTCCCGAATATAGAAAAGTACATTTTATATATATATATATATATATATACGTGCGTGTGTGCGTGTGTGCATTTACCAATCTCTCCGTATAAGCACGATGGGACACAAACTCAATTCCTAAGCGGAATTGAACAGGTTTGAATTTGGAGTTTTTCTTCTCTTAGACTGGTTGCCTAACCAAGGCTTAAGAGCCCAGTCTGTTCTACTATTTATCAATAGCTGGAAGGAGAAGTTTGTTTTTTCTCTGCGTGGTGTGTGTGTGTATGTCCAGTGTATGCAATAATACTGTAAACATCAGAGACAAAATACTAAAGAAGGTAATTAGAATAGAAATCTCCCTCTCTCCCTCTCTCTCTCTGTCTTTATGTCTGCTTTTCTCTCTCTCTATCTCTATCTCTTTCTGTCTGCTTCACTCTCTTTCTCTCTCTCTCTCTCTCTCTCTCTCTTATTGACTCTTACATTCCTTCTTTTTTTCCTTCTCTGACTATAATTTTTGTATTGGTCTCTTCTCCCTTCTAAACGTAATTTCGGGTGTTTCTTTCAATTTTTTTCTGATAATTATTTTGCATTTCTTCTTCCAATACTTTCATTCTTTCCATGTTTTCACTTTTTCATTTTCTTAGCGATTTGAAATAACAACGCTCATCGATCGATGACATTTTATACTCAATTTGCCGGGAGACTTTAGGCTCCTCTAAAACGCGGCAGTTTCTTTTATTGGAAGTAACACGCCCATATTTTAATAAAGTAAAAAAACATAAAATGACTTAGTTATTTTAACAAAATTCAAAATATCAAATATTTCAGTATTTCAAATAGAAAATCACCAATGACGTTATTATATCAAGAAATTTCTCTAATGTCATCTACCACATGGCCTCGTTTAATCCTCTGATTTCTTTCTCTCGCCTGAGAAAAATACTCGTTTGAATATTACCTGTTCTAATATCTTTCCACGTTATTTTTTCGTGTAAATGTCTTGTGTAACAACACTATATTCTGTGGATAAAAATCACGCTATATAGATGCTAGACTGGCCACATTTATCGCTCGACCGTTTGTAGATTGTGAAAAACCAATGAAAATTATCTGTGTGTGTGTGTGTGTGTGTGTGTGTGTGTGTGTGTGTGTATGTGTACAACACACGAATAAAGGCATTTTCACGAGAAAAAATATTTACTCTGTTATATATGCATAATATATAGAATGAAAGTCGCAATTCGACAGAAGAGGATAATCCACCGTGTACATTCTTATATCTTGTCTGATAAAGTTGATATTTTAGGCTTAATTTGTGTCTTTAAGAGGAATCTGAAACGCAACATTTTTAACAAGCTTGGTTTTAATAGGCTGAAATAATTAAAAATCGAGTAATGAATTTGTTGTTAACTGGAAGTAAATCCCGAAGACTCCTACGCAGTAATATTTTATCATCCTAGATTTTTGCTATGAGAACTTTCATAATTGCCTTAGGCTCAGATATATTCACTCCATCATTCTATGAAAACTATCAACAAATAGAAATGTCGATTCATGATTAGTCCCTCATGAATGACTTGATATATGCTAGGCTTTGATAGTTAAAACACGAGCAGCTTGTCTTACTGCTACATATTGACCTTCGAGAGGCCGCGTAAAATATTGGATTTAACAAACTGAATACCCCGGTATCTTACGGTAAAGAAAAGGAAGCAGAAATGCCACGTGAACTGCGTGGGTGGAATACTGGAATGAAAAGTAACCACAGGGCCCGTAGGCGTCCGAAAATACATATCGACGGAAGTTTTTAACTCCAAACAGTCAAAGAGCAGTGATCAGTGGGCAGAGAACTGAGAGGCTAGATGTCATGCCGTTTTGGGTGTTAGTCTGGTGAAGAGCCAAATGGCCCCAGGTTGAAAGGTAGTTGAAAAGTGTAAATGAACAAAACTTGCTAGCGTCTAAAGCGAGTATGATCATTGAATGAAGAGGAAACGAAAATGATAAAATGCTTTAAGTCGACCCTGTGCCAGCCTTGCGGAGTTAAGAGCGAAGAAGTAAGTGTCTCTGAAGATATCGTATCTTAGTGGTTCCCTGTCTATTCAACTCTCTCTCCTCACGGTACTACTTTCGCCACGAATTCGTGATAAAAATGAGTGATAGTTATATATATAAGCGTGGTTGTCACATCTTTCTTCTGGGTAAAGAATATTGTCCCGTTACATAGAAGTATACATATCCAGGCATCCTGAAATCCCGCCTGCTAATCTTCTATTTCGATATCGCATAATATTGTAATTCTATATTTTATAGTTAATTATATTATTTTGAAAATGTATTTTCCATTGCCTAAAATTGTCTAAATTTCTTGAGTGAAGTTTGATAATATCATCGCTTAATGTATTCGGTCTATTGTCTTCATCTTCATTGTTACATTCACACCGTAGATGAAATTGAACCTGCAAACATCAGACGATTTTACTTTGGAACGCTTCTTAACCTAATACTTATATCCGTTGCAACATGTGTCCTGCTAGACAATTCAGAGTTATTTTTGTTTTGCAATATCAACTAAAGTAAAAAAAAAATGGTAGTGAATAGTATATAATGGGTCGATCGAGACATAAGGTTAATATGTCCTCAAAATTCACCCGGTGGATTAAATAAATGGTTTGGTTTGGAGTTCTGTGAAGTCTCCAGAGATCGACATGAAACACCTGATAAGGCCGAAGAACCCATCGACCGAAACGTTGCGAATTAACAATGAAGATGAAGACACTAGTCCAAATATTTGAACTGATAAGATTTTCCAATAAAATTTTGTAATATGTGAAGAGTTTTAACAAAGGTAAACGGGGGTGTCCTCGTGGTGTTTTGGGTAAAGCGATGGGCTGCAAAATCGTAGTACGCGAGTTCATACTCTAGTCGTGCTATTACGTTCACTTTCGGACAAATACCCTTGAGAAAGGTATGAACACCCCTATCCTCCCAGCTATGAGTTAAAGAGTACCACTACTGTTCTTCTAGGAGAATGGCTTTGACATTAAATAACCTACAAAGGTTGATATTCCACTAAACAAAGAAACCAAACCAAACAAGTGTAAATATTATTATTTTTTTAATCTTCAGCAGTTTTTCAGTCAAGGGCCTTTTGGCGTTGGTGACTCAGGGTTTTTAATTTTTGTTTGTTAATTAAAATTAAAATCATAATATAAAATTCACTAATATGTTTTCAAGAAAAAGCATACAAAAAAGACACATTTGCCACGTTTATAAATAGATTTTAGGTGTTTGGCTTTTTATGGTATATCAACCTTTAAACATTTTTTAAAGCCACATTGTATTTATACATAGTTATAAAATATATACATTGTAAAGGATCAGTGTTGTAACCTCACAAAAAGTTAATGAATGAGAAATAAAAAAACGGAGGTTAAACATGAAATAGAAATACTTATAGCATTAACAAAATAAAATACTCGTCAGCGGCGTGAAGAATGTAACCCACTGGTAGTTCTGGTTGATACGGTCAATATAGGACTGACTAGCGCTCTCTGAACATCCGCGACTGAAAGTCTGATTAGGGCTGGATGTCATAGTGTTACGCACCCTTTATTCTTTAGAATAGCCCTGTGAGTGATTTAAAGAGGAGACAACGTGGTTGGTGGTGAGACACCAAGTGTCAGTATGGAGCATGGGTGATGGTCGATATGACACGCACCAAAGGAGTTTTGTAATGCTGTCCTAGATTCAGTTTTTTAATGGCCCTCTGTCATGATTACCAGCAGAGAGTTCTCCACAAAAAATGATTCTAGACAGGCGATAATTTCCCATCCTGAAGACGTGTCCAACCCAACGTAGCTGGAACTACAGTAGCTTACCTTTCGAATTTTTAAAGACTTCAATATGGTGACGAAGTCACTCAAGAAGATGCTGAGGTCGAGAAGGTGGCTACTCGTGTGGAAGAATTCGGGGAGTCGTAAATGATAACTATAAGAGACCCACAAATCGAAGACATAAAGTGGGGTAGCAAAAAAAAAATGGCTTTATACATGCTCATGTCTTTGCTCTTCTTCACGTGTCGATTGTATTGCACAAGTTTATATAGTCTGTCAACCAGTTTGCGAGCCTGTTTTCAAGTTTCTTGTCGATTTTGGTATCTGACGTGATGGTGCACCACAGGTAGGTGAACTGATGGACCGTCTTCAACTCAGTTACACGAATAGTAATGTGGAGAAGTGCAAGTTCTTGGAATACCAATGTCTTCTTTAAACTGACATTGAGGGCAAAGCCTTGGGTAACTTCTGTGAAACTGGAAATAATGCGCTGCTACACTCTATTTATGTGAGTAACAAAAGCAGCACATCAGAAAATCTGTCTCGGATCAGTTCCTCAAGGGTCTTCGTTTGGGCCTGTCATCGTCCGGGACTGCCATTTTGAGCACTATGCTGAAGATGGTGAACAGAGTTGGTTTCAGGACGCAACCTTGCTCCACTAGGTTGAGGATTTGGAAGGGCTTTAAAAGATCGGTCTTCGTACAGCTGAATAATTATTTTAAAGACAGCCGTGTCGTTATATTATCTCCCATTTTTCTACTCTGGTCCCTGCACAAAATTCTACATTCAGATCAACGAACGTTACATACAGCTTCATGTTTAGATACTGACAAATCTCTTGGAGGTGACAAAGAACAAAAACTACATCTTCGGTGTGCTCGTTGGCTCTGAAGCAGCATTGGGTCTTTGGAAGATAATGGCCAGAATCCTTGGGATGATTTTTTCGAAAGATATAGAGCAAAATAATCGACCGGTAATTTTTATTTTCGTAATACAGTCTCGAACAAAAGTTTTAGCCCAATTTAATTTTTTCCCTTTAATTAAATTCTATACATTTGTAACAAAAAATAATCAAACTTCAACGTAAATGTTAGTATATACAATATCTAACATTAATTTTATCACAATATTAGTTTAAAATTCTTTAATTAAATCGTGAAGTTAGATCATAAATATTAGTCACAAATTACACGGTGTATTCAATAAGTCTCCAGACTTTTTTAATACAGGCATTTAAAATAGCCATAGACTCTTGATAATTCGGTATGTTATTACTATACATCTTATGCGATGACTGACAAGTTTTTATGACTTCAGGTTGAAATAAACGGCTATAGCAGCAATTGGAATACACCCTACTAAAGCCTGGTTGTCACGGCTGGTTACTTTCAAAAATGCAATCTGGACGTGAGCACACTTTAGAAGAACCATATGCAATATAATTCTGTTTTAAACTTGGCAAAATGCCACAGAAACGTATGGAATGCTTCAGACTACTTTTCGACCATCTTGCATGAATCGAGCATCAGTTTTTGAGTGGCATAAGAGATTCAAGGAAGGCAAGAGGTCTGTGATGATTAGAGGTGTGAGAGGAGTAAGGAAGTCAATACACTAGACTTGATCGGCCAAAAGGTTAGGGTTAGGGTTATTATGTTGAGGTTTTAAGGGAGTTCAGAAAGAGATTCCGTCGGAAGTGGCCAGCACTCTTCAAATCGGGTCAGTAGCATTTCCACCTAGACAATGCACCAGTCCACAGACTATTTGACCAAGATGGGTATCAAGACAGTTCCTCAGCCCCCCTATATTCCAGACCTTGCTCCCTGTGACTTTTAGTTATTACTTAAGCTCAGAGGCTGTCGTTATGAGACAAATAAGGAGATGAAAGAGGCTGTGACGAAGATCATTGACACGCTCACACAAGAGGACTTCAATGGGGCATTCCATAAGTTGCTGGAACGGTACAACAAGTGTATAGCAGCCGGAGGAGATTACTTCGAAGGGGAATAGAGTTTTATGTGTGTACTATCAATAAAAGTGCCCATACGAAAAAAAGTCTGGAAACTTTTTTAATGATCCCCGTATGTCATGTGTATGTTTTAGCTCATTAGAAAAAAAAATATATATCCAAATTTTATTAGTTTGATTATTATAAAACATTGCCCAATACATTATTTTCATTAATACTTTGTATGCTGATATTTTGCAGCAATAACAGCAGCCATTTGGTGACCCATCAAGTTATACGACTCAGTTATTTGTTTTGTTGAGATTTTTTCCAGTCCTGTTGGCAAATTTCCCAAAGATCTTGAACATCCCCTGACTTTCTCGCCAAAACCTTCTTCATTCTTTCTCCGTATTCTCCATAATGGTTCGATAATACTGAGATCTGGACTTAGTGGTGGCCAATTTTCCTGTAGATTCATGTCATTTTCTGTTAAAAACATTTTATTAGCTCTCGCAGTATGGGAAGATGTGCCATCTTTGATTCATCACTGAACAAAACTTTCTTCCAAACATTATCCTTCTGCGTCGAATGTTTTGTCCATTTCGAGCGAAGTTTGATGAGATGTTTGACCAAAGACTGTTTCTTAATGGCAACACATCCAATGAGCCCAGTATCCCTTTAGACAGTTCTGACATTGTCCACGGACACTGTAGGGGGTGATAGCACTTTCATCACAAACTTGTCGAGTTGTAAACTTGGGGTTGGATATAGATTTTCTGACCAACTTTTTTTCTCTTTAAAAATCCAGCTTGCTCGGTCGACCAGATTTTCAATGATCTTGGACACTGTTGGTTAGCTGTATTCTCCTGGCAATTCCATGTACTGCTCCACGTGAAATATCCACCTCTTCACCAACCACCCTCTGACTCTTAGTCTTTAGTAATTCAACCAGTCGTGACCATTTTTCAAGAGAAACTTTACCTATACTTCACTTTTCATCATCATCATCATGCCGTGCCGCCAGCACTGATATCCCTGACCCTCTCTCGCCATTTCTGCCTATCGTTCATCGCTTCTGGCAGGTCCTCAGGGCTATATCCTGTATCCTCACAGAGCTGCTGTATGAAGGTTTGAGTTGGTCGTCCTGCTTTTGCTCGGCCATATGAGTGGGTCCATAGGAGTACATCACTTATGAGCTCGTGTCTGCTTCTCCAGCAGTGTCCTGCATGACTGGTTCGTCTAACTTTGATAGTTTTCGTGATGGGAGGTAGGTAGCAATACAGTTGCTACTTTATGGGATGTTGCCTCCAGGACTTGTTCAAAATTGCACGCAGCATTCTTGTGTAGCTGCCGTCTAGCTTTTTCTCCATCCATTTATTTAGCGTCAATGTAGTGCATCCATATAGCAGTATCGAGACGACCTCTGTTTTGAAGCAACTGCGTTTCATTTTATCGGTTAGGTTTGACTTCCATATGACCGAAAGCAAATCGATAGATGTCTATGCCATCAGTTTTTATAACTTCAGACATATTTCCAAAGAAAAAAAGTTAAAATGGTAAGAATTTTGTAAATTTTGATATCTGGGTTAAAAAATGTGCATGTACCACTTTCAAATAGAGTTAAATTGTGCGGCGATTCTATCTTGTATGTTAATAAGTTTATAATATTTTTTTAGAAACTATTTTACTGTACTACTAATAGTACTAATTATTGATATAATGAAAAGTCTTTATTTGAAAAAGCATTGATCAGGCGAAAACATCTCCACGGGACTGCACACACACACACACACACACACACACACACATATATATATACATCATCATCATCATGCCGTGCTTCCAGTACGGCTTTCACTTTCCCTTTCTTGACACTTGTCTCTATCGTCCATCGCTCTCGGGAGGTCTTCAAGGCTACATCCTGTATCGGCACAGAGCTGTTGTATATAGGTTCAAGCTGGTCGTCCTACGTTTGCTCGTCCATGTGAAGGGGTCCACCGGAGTATTTCGCTTTAAGTTCGTCCTTATTTCTCCAGCAGTGTCCCGCGTGTCCGTTTCGTCTTACTTGGATAGTTTTCGTGATGGGTGTTACGTGGCCGTACAGCTGCTGTTTTATGAGGTGTTGCCTTCAGGACTTGTTCAATAGAGCTCGCAGCATTCTTGTGTAATTGCAGTGAAGCTTTTTCTCCGTGCGTTTAGCTAGCGTCCATATCGTGCATCCATACTGCAGTATCAACACGACCACTGCTAGTAAAAAGAACTTTGATATATACACACACATATATATATATATATATATATATATGTGTGTGCGTGTGTGTGTGTGCGTTTGTACATTCTCAATTCATGCATATGTAATTTTAGGATGTTTCATTAAATATTTTAGACAAAGATTGATATTTCAGATTTTATATTTGAAAAAAAAAAAATAATTTTTAAAATTTGTTTAAAATTTTTGTTTTTCTGGCCCGTCACATTCAGCCAAAAAAACTAATCAAACCTGAAAGAAAAAAAAACTTTTATTTTGTCTAAATACTTTCGACTATCATTGGCCATCATTTCGGAAATTCTCTGGTAGTATTTATTAAATCCTGATAATCTTAACGTTATCAAGATTTTTTAATGGGTGAATTCTTCACATGTTCCTCACGTAATTATGATTGATGGGATTAAATAGGGGTGCCAGGTTTCACGGCTCACAAACAATTGTTTGAGGTCATGTGACTTGCACATATATTAGATGAACTTTAGCAGCCATACTCTCTATTTTGCTTAATCTGATTGTGTATCTTTATATTAGATAATTTCTTATATTTGATTTCTTTTTTCTTTTTTCTTTTTTACATTTTTTGTTGTCTTGATATAAATGAGCTGAATGTTACAAGTCGAGCAAGAATAACTAAATAAATAAACCTTGCCTGTTCTCGGGAATGTTTGTTTTGATAACTATGAAAATCAATGACTAATTCAACAATAATTTATCCAAAGAAATATTATACAAAACTGCTCATGTCAAGCTGGATAAAGCAACATGAAAGAAAAGAAATCATTTGCAAATATAATTTCCATTCTCTCTAATGAGGTAGCCAACAATCAACAGAAAAGGTTAAGAATTTGTGCTGAGATAATGACCTTGTAAACAGCTAATATTGCTCCCAAAAATTAATTTCTGGATGCAAATTGCTTCCTGGATTCATATTCTTGCCATTTGTCAATGTTACAAAGGATTTCCGTGTAGTTTAATCATGAGATCATTGCAGGTACATAAAAACAAACTGTTGTTTTTAGACCTAAAATATCTAAGAATTCAACGGTTTCCCAAACAATTTAAGTTGAAGCGTTAGAATACATGAAAACAACTTCGTTTGAAGCTGGAGCCTTGGGAAATGCGGATTACCTTTTCATTGCCAACGATCTCAGGTCATTTTTGGCCTGGGGTGGTTGCACCTGAGAGGGTCCAATCTACTGATCAAATAGAACTAAACTGTGTATTTATGAAACTAATCAGATTTGCTTGAAATAGAACTGTTTTTGACATTGAAACTGTGTACTTATATAAAACTGAATTGTTTGAAATAGAACTGTTTTTGACATTGAACTTGTATATTGATGCTAAAATGAATTGTTTTAAAAAGAACTGTTTCTGACATTGAGACTGTGTACTTAGGCTAAACCGAATTGTTTGAAATGGATCTGTTTATATGTCTAAAAATGGATTTGATATTAATAGCCAACAATGGTTAATGTGCCATAAAACCAAACAATAAGATTCTTCCTGAATTTGAACTCGGATCACAGATTCTTTTTTTTTTTTGTCATGATAACCGTTATATTAATGTACTGCGTAGATAATAGCGAGTGAATACAAGGGTTTATAAGACCACGAACATTTCTGTACTGTTTTTTTTTTGTTTGTTTAGACAATGGATATAAAAAAAGACATTTGGCTTATGAGCCATTCTCTGAGAGAATATTTGATATTTGTCAAATTAAGAAGTCTAAGTAGAACAATCAGCATCAGATGAATCCAACTTCATCAAAAATGACTGAAACTAAAATTTCAGTTGGTTCCTGTTGTGTAGAAAGAAAAATGCACACATTTCCTTCAATATCTCTAAGTTAAATTTTAAATAACGTGAGATATCTGTTACTGATTGATAAATATCGGGGAGATTTACTTCTTTCTTAAACTAAGGTAACAATCAATACATACAAAAGATAAAAAAATGAAAAAAACAACTCAAGGATAAATCAGAATATTCTATTGGTATTCTAAGAAAATGCGGCAGTTTATCAATCAATATATTAGTTTCAGATGGGGCTAAAAAAAAATTAGTTTATTGCAGTTGACGTTTTTTCGTTTATTTCGAATATTTATGAATTGGAGGCAGGAGCCATTTTATTTATACGAGGGACTGTATCGTATATGAGGGACTACAGAAGTAGATGAATGATTTGGATAGCATGAACATTCTAATCATGTCGAGTTATTAAGAGTTTCCTATACTGCTCTCTATGTCTTGCACCTATATATATTGCTAAAACTCTTATATATATATATATATATATATATATATACTCCCCTACCCCCGTAGGGTTGTGTTCTCTAGCGAATGAAGTAATCTTGTTGCCATTAGCGTTTATTGCAAGTCTCTTTATATGTGAATTGAGGTCTCGGTAGCCGTTAAACGGATGTATGCAAACAATAGTAATTGTGATTCATAACCGTTTAAAATTTACTTAGCTGCAACTGGCTTCGCGTGACTGAGCGTTAGAAGCTTGGATTGGCGTTTGAATCAACCGGGTTACGATCCCAACTACGGGAAGCTAATATGTCTAGCCACACAGATGAGTTCTGATAGAACGAAACAGATCTGTCTGTGGATGACTATTGATATATGTATATTGTCATCAACAGACTATTTTGTTGTTATATATATGAACACACACACACACACACACACACACACACACACACACACACACATATATATATATATATATATATATATATATATATATATATATAAAGCTCGGTATTGATGATAGAGCGATATAAACTTAAGAATATATATATATATATATATATATATATATATACTGTCATCCACAGACAGACTATTTTGTTGTTATATATATATGCACACACACACACACACACACACACACACACACACATATATATATATATATATATATATATATATATATATAGCTAGGTATTGATGATAGAGCGATATAAACTTTAGAATATACATTTATATATATATATATATATATATATATATACATTGTGTCGGCTTTATTACTAAGAGTCTGTCTTTTTTCATAGGACTAAGACGATTGCATTTTAAACTTGAAGTATTGAAGATAAATCGAAGTGTCTAAATAACCGTATGATTCACGTTTTATCTTGCTTTGCTTGTCTGAGCACTTTCTTGATTTAAGAAAAAAAAACTTTTTTAAATGATATGTTTATTCACACACACGCACACACACACACTTATGTATAAAGAATGTTCAATATCGATGTTAAAGCATACATATCTAAATGAGGATAGCGTATACACAAAATTAACGGAGTTTGGTGACTGTCAGTTTCACGGCAATGTGATCAGTATTTCAGTGATCGTAAAGAAATAGACTGTTACCAGGTGCCACTGACTCGGTTGCTATATATGCTATCCTAACTTATATATATATATATATATATATATATATATATATATATATATATATATATATATATATATTCTCAGTTATCAATATTTTGTATGATTTAACACCCATAAAGATTCAACAAAACCGCTCATCACTGACAGATTTTTATCATAGAATTACACTTAAAATCTCTTCATACATTTCGAGTGTAACATTTTCCCGTCCGAATTCATAATATAAAAGAGGAAACGAAGAAAGGCCAATTATAATTTTTAACTTATTTTTGCATAAAAAGACAGGAACTCAACAGTTCTAAAATTAAAAAAATATCTTCCCACTTGGACAAAGAAAAATTCATTTGCCTATTTTCCTTCATGTGAAGTGAGAATATTGCAAGGATCATTCTCCGAACTTTCAGCTTGCACTCGGTATATCAAGCAACATCTAACACATTTGTCAATATGCTTTTGGCATTTATTTTTCTAAAAAGATGTTCTCACTATGTTCAAACTATAGATATATATATATATATATAAGAATCTGAATAATACGTACATTATAGATCAAATCGGTTTTAAGAGCTTTGTATTTTCCCAAAGTGTTTGATAAACCCGTTTAGGGTTAATTTTGTCATCTGGAAATCATATGCAATCCTATTCTCATATTCCAAGTTTCTTCGTTCTTTGTTTTCTTCTTTACTGAAAATTATTCGCTATCCTTATTCTTTGACGATTTCTTTTTTTATAGTTGCTTTGAAATGTCTTTGCAAAAATCCTTTACTTCCTCTATAACGACTTTGAGGTGCCACATTTTTCCTATCTCGTTAGATAAGTTATATTGGCATCTTTTTATGAGTTTTTGTTTGATATTCTTTTCCTTCTAACGATGTTGTTTTTTTGTTGTTGTTGCTATTGCTTCGATTATATTGTAGTCGTTTGGTATTGCGATATCCATGAATGTTCATGTCGTTGGCTATGCATTGATTTCATTTTTCTTTGTCTTTATTTTCATTTCATGTCTTATTTTAGATTCCCATAACTGTTCACTGCCATTTTTATCCTTTGTTCGACTCTTTTTACTTCCACTCTCTACGACGCGTGATTCTTCTTCCTTTTTGCCGTTTACTTGCTTCACTTTTATTATCTGTTTTATTGAACTTTCTTTTCTTTGTATCGTTGTTATTTTCTTTTTTAATTTCTTGTGTTTTCGCCTCGAAATTGCATTACATCGACATGTTCCTTATTTCAATATCACTAAGACCGCCATCCCCATCCTCGATTTTCTGCATTATTTGTCTCCCTTTCTCAACTATCCGACATTTTATTTTTTCTATTTCTTTTATTTTGAAGCATCTTCCCAGTACTAAGTTCTCGTTATTTTTCTCACAGAATCTTTTATTAATATTTTTCTTTGTTTCATTGTTTTACTAGAAATTACTTTTGGCGTTTTCTTTTCGAATTCATTTTATTTTCTTGCACGTGTTTCTCTTTCAATCACACGATTACGAGATATTAAATATATAACACTAGCTAAAGTACCCGTTTAGTTGGATAAGGGATCAAGTCTTGGCTCGCACAATCCCTTATACTAACGGATAGATGCCAAATATCCTTACAGATGTCTTTTTAAAACAGTCTATTGATTGATTTGGCTTACGTTTTAAAATCTTTAAATTCTCTACAGTCGTCGATAAAAATGGATTTCTTTTAAAAACACTTTCTTCGCGTTCCTGACTGCAAAGCGAAAAACGTGATGGCAAATGAAGTACGTTTTTACAGGATTTGATTTTATCGGCATGGCATCTCCTCTAGGGTTATCCCAAGTGTAGAGGTTAAAAAACGGTTTTCATTGTACGTTCTTATTTGCAATTTTAGTTTTTGTTTTTTCTGAAGAAGTTGTTTCGTTTTGACACGATCGTCTCGAGTGCGAAAAATTCATAACCAAATGTATTTGACCCTTAGATAGGATATTAACAAACACTACCATTCCAGGTCAGAATAAACCAAAGACTGATGATGATAAGAGGGTTCTTCATAGTCCACAGACAAATCGTTGTTTTACTTTCGCGATTTTAATTCAAATTCTCTACGGTTAGTTATACCTTGCTGCAATATTGTTTCAAGGTGATCATGGTGTATTGTATGAAAACCAAATATGTATGTATGACACATTTCGTAGAACATAGAAAAAACATACAAATAAACCCCTCTCATTTATATACATATATTTTTTTTCATCATACATCGTGTGAAAGCACGTGCGATACCATGCCCTCATCAGCCGCCAACCAGGGAGATAACACATTTTCGGCAGCGCAAGGTGGTACTGTCACTCCTGGCGCTACCAAGCAGCTATAAAGAACATACAAATAAACCCCTCAAATTTATATATATATATATATATATGTGTGTGTGTGTGTGTGTGTGTGTGTGTGTGAGTGTGTATGTGTGTGTGTGTGGGTGTGTGTGTTTGCAGTATGTTAGCAGTCATTTTCTTTGAGATGTTTCGTTCAAACCTAGTATAAATCAACATGAAGAATACCAATTCTCATCTAGAGGATTTTGAAGTTCCGGATGATCCCAGATAGAAAATGAAAGAAAGCGAAAAAATAAACAAGTACTTTCTTCTTGCGAGAGAACCTAAGAAATTGTGGAATATGAAGGTAACAGTGATAACATTTAAAATTGGTGTCTTTGGAATAGTCCTCAAATTCCTGGAAAAGAGTTTAAGCAAACAGAAATTAAGTAGAATGAACGAGACCACCCACACTACAAAACGGTTAATATCAACTCTTGTATTAAGAAGAGTTTTCAAAAACCAGAGGAGATACGAGGATCATACGATAAGTTTCCAGAGTTTTTTTCGTATGGGCACTTTTCTAGATAGTACACACATGAAACACTAGTCCCCTTTGAAGTAATTTCCTCCGGCTGCAACGCACTTTTTGTATCGTTCCAACACCTTCTGGAAGGCCCCATGGAAGTCATCTTGTGTGAGCGTGTCAATGACCTTCATCACGACCTCTTTCATCTCCTCAATTGTCTCATAACAACAGCCTCTAAGCTTAGAGAATAACCAAAAGTCACAGGGAGCAAGGTCTGGCGTATTGGGAGGGTTAGCAATTGTCTTGATGTCCATCATGGTCAAATAGTCTGTGACAAGAATGGTGGTGGACTGGTGTATTGTCCTGCTGGAAATAGCACTGACCCTATTTGAAGAGTGCTGGTCTCTTCCCAAGGAATCTCTTCCTGAACTCTCTTAAAACCTCAAAATAGTAACCATAACCCCAACCCTTTGGTCAATCAACTCTGGTGTATTAACTTCCTTACTCCTCCCACACCTCTCATCATCCCTCACAGATACCCTGCCTTCCTTGAATCTTTTATGCCACTCAAAAACTGATGCTCGATTCATGCAAGATGGTCAAAAAGCAGTCTGAAGCATTCCATACTTTTCTCTTGCATTTTTTCCAAGTTTAAAACAGATTTTATTGCATATGGTTCTTCTAAAGTATGCTCACGTCCAGATTGCATTTTTGAAATTCACCAGCTGAGATAATCAGGATTTAGTAGGTTGTATTCCAATTGCTGCTGTAGCTGTTCATTTTAAGCTGAAATCATAAGATTCCGTCAGACATCTCATAAGATGTATAGCAATAACATACTAAATTATTAAGTGTCTACAATAATTCTAAATGCATGTACAAAAAAAGTCTTGAAACTTATTGAATACACTACTTATGCTACCAATTGGACTCCAGTAAAAAGCCACCAGTTAAAACTGGTTTGAAAAGTTCACATGGAGTAACATGATAATGTACCAATATATATATATATATATATATATATATATATATATATATATATATATATATATTGGTCATACAATATAGATTGACTACAGCACAATAAAACTTGCCGTAATCAAAATTGTTAAGACAACTAATGAAACAAGAAAATTACACAAACGTTAACACTAAAATGAAGATAAAAAATACTTGAAGCCATAATTATAAAAAGAAAAAGTACAACAAAAAATAGAATCGCATTCAGCGTAGAAAGTGGAGTATAAGGTTTCCAAAATATATATAGCATTGTCAACAGTTTATACAACAGCTGCAACGTTCATACTTCAACACACAGTGATGTAACTTTTCAAGTAACAAAACACAAGAAAGAATCTACAAAGTACTCGCAATTTTTTTTCTATACTATAAACAAAAAGTATCTCAGATTTTCAAGACGAAGATTTTGGTAATTATTAAAGAAAATTTAACTTTGGTTTTACCCTTGAAAATGACCAGCAATGGTAAAAAACATTTGGGGAGAAGATTCCAGAGGCTTTTTTAAAGTTGAAATGAACTTAAGAAAACTTGTAAGACTAATGTAAAAAATCGATAAAACTGATAAAAAGAAAAAAAAAACGGAATCTATTTACACACACACACACACACACACACACACACACACACACACACACACACACACACACATATATATATATATATATATATATATATATATATATATATATATATATATATTTCCTAAATTTGTAAATAAAGAGTGCTCCATAGATTTACAGCATTAAGCAATCTCTATTGCCAAATTCAAATTTCGAAAAATTCTACTTGAAAACACCACTATAATACCTTACGAAATCAGTGAAGCCCTACATATAAAAAAATAGAATTAACACTGAAAATAGCGACAATGTTTTGAAATGTCTTTAGTCCTTTTTTTAATATTCTATTTTTCTTGATAAATATTCAATTTCCGTTGACTTCATTCTGTTTTAAATTCGTTCGATGTCATCAGTATATCTGTTTTATCAAAATTTAAGTTTATGTACTTTTGAAAAGTTTTCAACCCCCCCCCAATTATTTTTAAATCTCTCTTTAAACATGCAAATAACCCCGGATGATAGCCTATGAAAGTTCCAAAAGCGCTGGGGACAATTTCGGTAAATTTTTCGCCTAATTCCAACCCACAACCAAAACACGTCAGGACTTTTGAAAGAATCCTAAAAAAGGTATATTGACAAAATATATCTTTACTATTTAATCAAATATGCTTAAATGAAGGACTGCTACCCAGCTACACATGCATATATGTGCGTGCGCGTGTGTGTATCTGTGTGAGTCTGTGTGTACGAATATGAAAAAAAAGAAGAATTCAAGTGGGGATTTTGTGCATAGTCGAATTATTTGATAACATTAAAATGTTGGTCTCAACGTAAAATTTTTATTAGGGCTTTTCTCATATATATATATATATATATATATATATATATATATATATATATATATTTACTAACTTAATAACAGCATTTACAGTGACAGAAAAAGAAAAAAAAAACGCCAGAATCCGGATATAACAATATATCACGAATCACTGTCCGGGGAAAAAAGAAAAAAGTTATTAGGAGAAAAAAAAAAAGAAAAAAGAAAAGGCCAACCTTGTCACACCAATTGAAAAATCAAGAGATAAGCAATCGGTTGGTCAAAAAAACAAAAACCCACCGTAAAATGCTGTGAAGCTACAATTACAAAGAGTGCTCAATACTAGGTAGAGCAAAATAGTTACAAAAATTATTTCGTGAGTCTATCCTACTACAGTTTCGCCTGACTCACGAATTAATTTTTGTAACTATATATATAGTCATCCACAGATTGTTTTGTTGTATTACAACTCTTCGGTGTGGCTAGACACGCAAGATTCTCGAAGCTGGGATCGAAACCGGGCTGACTCATCATACTAATAAAAGTGTTCATTTTGGGGCAAAAGTAGAAGCCCAATAATGTATAATTCCGTATTTATTGGGATATTCGTGCTAGTTTAAGAATTTCTTTGAGACTTACGGACGACAGTATTAGACTTGCTGCAAAAAATCTGGAGAATCAAAACCCAAAATAATTTAAGAATTTTTTTCCCCCAATATTGTATAAAAAGAAAAATTTTAACCAATCATAAAAGATCATCAAATTTTCATCTAATTTTTAGTCTTCCTTATTCTAATGAATAGCGGAGAAATGATTTTTCCTTCGGTAAGTATGGAAGTATTCTTGACGTACTCAACAACATATTAGTCTATTTTGTGTGAAAATCTACATTCTCATCTTTCAAGAATGTGTTTGCTTTCTACCTCGTTTAATTTTCTTAAATATACTTTTACTTATATGAATGAATTTATACTGCTACTTTAACCTAAGCTTCCTGATGAAAAGTTTAGTTGCAACCGCAAATACGTTTAAAGCACAAATATATTTTCTATATCATAACTGCCACATTTCATGTATGAATCTTCACTTTCTCTCTTAAAATATTTGCCTTTTTACTAAGATTATCTCCTTTTTTTTTTTTTTTTTCAAGAATAAATTCTGTAATTTCTATTTTCGGAATATTTTCTCTCAATTTAAAGAAATAAAAATTTGATATCTGTAGATGAGAATTTTTTTTCCAGTATTTACACCTAGTGTGCATGTGTGTGCGTTTCCGTGTTTTATGTAAGTAAGTTGGCGACCATAGTCGAGGGTGACCCGAAGGTTCCCTTTTCGAGAGCTACTACACCAAGGTGTAGGGGAAGGCGCTACTCCTTTCCCTGGATTGCTCCACTTTACCCTTGATCCGTACCTTATAATGCTGAGTGTTAAGCAAGGAGGCATCAAGTACCATTTTTTGAGTCTTTGGTATGACTCGACCTGGGATTGAACCCAGGTCTCCCGGGCCATTGGCGAACACTCTAACCACAAGGCCAATGCTATTGATATATACTGGATTAAGATATACTTACACGTACGTCTATTGTTATCCGAGTTTATTTCTAGTTATTATTATACGAATCGACTGTTTGATAGAAATTGTTCATACATTTGCCGTCTTGTACTAATGACAACGTTCAGCCAAGTGTTTGCATATAGATATGCTTCAAATAAACAGCGTTTAACTGCCATAACTTTCCAATTTCCTCGCACACAAGGAAAGATCGCTGCATATATCCATATATACGGCTCTAAATAACAAATCTGCATCTCGCCCACCTCAACTGCAGCTCTTTTGCATAGATATTGCAAATTCACAAATCCTTACTTGGTGGCGTTTTTTAACTAGTTCTTGTAAATGTGTTGAAATCTTCCCTAGATAACACATTTTCTAACATGTTTCGCCTATAAAAATACATACACCTCAAAAGATACAGAAACGAACTCTCACACAAAAAATGAATTAAAAAAAAAGAAAAATTACGGAACAGAAAGAATGAAATTGCTTACTTTCTCGTATCGGCAGACTGTTTTGTTTTTGTTTTGTTTTTTGCTTTGTTTCTTGTTTGTTTAAAGTCTTTCGATTTGGCAGTATTTCGCAATTCCCTGAAGTTTTATTATTGAAGTAATCAATCACAGACAACCACCAAATAAATATAGTCCATCATTTCAGCTCTTCTCTTGGTCAAGCATTGCTGTTTTTTTCTTTTACATTCCTTGTCTTTTACCCATCATCATGCTCACCATCAACTTTTGTTTTTATAGTTATGAGATTTTTTTTGTTTTTTCATCTTATATACTTTGATCCTTTATTTTTTTTTTATATTTTAGATTACAGGCACGTGGTAAGTGTAAATCCAATAATCTGTGATACCATGAACCAATAAAGAAATAAATATACAAAATTGTCGAATGAAAGTATATTAAAAACTAATCCCCATATTCTTCCTCATTTTTTTCAATTCTTTCTTGTAAATCATATAATATATAATATAGTATGATATTCATCTACGTAAGGGAGAAAACGATAAGACACTGATCTAATGATCAAATATTTTCCTTAAAGTTGTGATAATAATCGCTCGGAAAATCTTGTCAATATTTTGGAAATTGTTAATTAGAAGGTGTCTTTTCTTTAATGTGTTGAGCTTATTATAGCATTTTTTCCTTCCTTTTGCGGGTCGCCATTTCCTTTCCTATGGGGTTTTTATTGCAAGAAGAAACAGAATATTTTTACAAAGATTCTTGCTATTTCTTTAAATAATAAAAAAATCTTTTACAGAAGGGAATATTTAAAAATATATAGAAGTTTTCTGTGCCTTGGGTCCTTATCCTTAATATTGTGAGTGCTATAAAAATCAGTTCATGTTCTTGTAATTAATTATCAAATACGTTCATTCCTATTTTAATGGAAGACGATATGGTGACAGCCTATAATGATACTTATGATGCCAATTAGAAAGTGTTGAATTATTTTTGTAGCATTAAGTACATATTTATAATTCAGTTGCAAATTGTTCAGGAATATACTTTATTTACTTAAAATATTCCTATTTTGATAGAAGACGTTATAGTGACGGTCTCTAATGATACTGATGATTCTTTTCAGAAACTAATGAATGATTCTAAATAGTATTTAGAACAAAATTATTATTCAGTTGCAAATTGTACAGGAATTTTATTTATTCTCTTCGATCATTTAAAGTAGATGGCTCTAATAAAAAAATCTCTCTGAAATGCATTTTTGCAGGGTTACAATTCTATACATACGTGAATATTCACCAACCAAAAAAAGAATTCTGATAATAGATAGATAGATAGATAGTGATTGTATCAATGATATACAACGTTAATGCATTGCTAATATCTCAGAGTTCTAAGCTACGGATATACTTATTCATGTTAATGCTATCTTTCAGGATCTATGTTAAGAAGTAATGAATTCAGCTGAAAGGAAATGGGTTTAGTTAGGTTTGGCTTTATGGCATATCAACCATTGAAGGTTATTTAAATCGTAATCAGTTAGGTTTGGCTTCATGGCATATCAACCATTGAAGGTTATTTAAATCGAAATCCTGTCTATACATATATATCAAATATATCGTATTTGTAAACTTTTTATGGATAACACATTCATACATTTGCAGATAGTTCATCATCATCATCATCATGTCGCACTGGTAGCACGGATATCCCTGACCCTCTCTCGCTACTCCTCTCTATCGTTCATCGCCCTAGGTAGGTCTTCAGGACAACATCCCGTATCCTCACATAGCTGCTGATTGTATGTTCGTGCTGGTCGTCCTGCTTTTGCACGGCCATGTGTGGGGGTCCATAAGAGTACATCTCTTATGAGTTCGTCCCTGCTTCTCCAGCAGTGTCCTGCATGTCTGGTCCGTCTAACTTGAATCGTTTTCGTGATAGGAGGCTGGTGGCCGTACAGTTGGGGTCTTGTGGGGTGTTGCCGCCAGGACTGGTCCAAGATTGCACGCAGCATTCTTGTGTAATTGCCGTCTAGCTTCTACTCCAGCCGTTTTGTTAGCGTCCATGTAGTGCACCCATACAGCAGTATCGATGTGACCGCTGCCAGGAAGAATCTGCGTTTCATTTTATCGGTTAGGTCTGATTTCCATATAATCGATAGCCAATTGATAGCTGTCCATGCTTTCGTTAACCTCGTGTCGAAGTCCTTTTCGGTTGATTCGACGCTGCTTCCTAGGTAAGTGAATTTGTCTACTAGTTTAAGAGGGGTTCCTTCTAGAGTGGAGATGTCCCCCGTTTGATTATAGCACAAGCGACATTAATATTTGTCGACTTTACCAAGGCCTTCGATTCCATTCACAGAGGAAAGATGGAACAAATCCTACTAGCGTACGGCATACCTAAAGAAACCGTAGCAGCAATAACGATTCTCTATAGAAACACCAAAGTAAAAGTACGATCACCAAATGGAGACACAGAATATTTCGACATTGTAGCAGGAGTACTAAAAGGGGACATGCTGGCCCCGTACCTCTTTATCAATTGTCTAGACTACGTACTTAGAACATCGATTGACAAAATCAGAGAGAATGGCTTCGAGCTGACGAAGAAAAGAAGCAGAAGGTACCCCGCAAAGACAATTACCGACGCCGACTACGCCGATGACATAGCGATACTGGCAAATACACCCGACCAAGCCGAAACACTACTGCATAGTTTGGAACGAGCAGCCGCAGGCATAGGTCTCTAGGTTAATGCAAACAAAACGGAATATGTGTGCTAATGCAGATAGTTAAAGGGTTTCAAATATTGCTATCTAACACTTCTAATTCTATTCAACATTATTCATTTGTTTATACTCAGTTAAATGGTTTCAAGTATTGCTATGTATATAATCATTAACAATTCAATTTGACAGTTATTTGTTTCCACACAGTTTAAATGGTCAAATACTTCCATTTCTTACAATTCAATTTAATACAAGTCATTTGTTTGCACACAGTTTAAAGAGTCAAATAGTTCTATTTCACCCATAGAGAGGAACCAATTAGGTATTACCACTCCGTGTCAGAGAAGACCTGAGAGCGATGGACCCTTGCTATTAGATGGTTTAATGTCATACACAGGACGCTCCTTGACTGCAGAGATGATTTCGGCATATTTTACGGCACCCCAGCCAACGTGGTTGGAAAGGAAATGGGGTAAAAGAATACAATATTTACTGAGAGCAAAAATTATGCATATTCACCCACTTTTCCACCCCACACCAAATCTGAGGGTGCTGATCACTAAAATTTCTCATTTACTAAAGTCTTTATCCAAATTCTCTTCAAGTTTCCATGGAAAATATCATAACTTATTTTGGTAAAGCATTTCTGGAAATCGAATTTTGCATAACAGAAATAAAAAAAAAAAGTGATTGCTTCTCTGGCGACAATGTATCCTATGTCTTATCATATTTACCCACCCCGTTCGGGCAGGATATGACACAAGGTCAATTTTTAGCGGAGTTTTCCTTCTCTTAGGCTAGTTGTCTCCCCAAGGCTGAAGAACCCAGTCTGCCCTACTATTTACTCATAGCTGGAAGGAGAATAATTGGATTCATACTTTTCCTAAGGGTATTAGTGCTATGTGAAATGCAATCAGTCTCGTTCAGGATTTGAACTCGTGTCACCGTGTCCATTTCCTTCGACGATAACCGTTACACCACGGGCACCTCCTACGTCTAATAAGCTGCCAAACAGTTGGGGGATGACTACCTGTTGATAAGATAACTTCATATAGGATGTGCATAGGATTGGCGGTGCTGATATTTTACTGGAGGTTACCATTGTACAGTTTAGGTTTAAAATTTTTATTGCTTTCATCACAATGTTGTAGAGTATATTACATTTTGTGAATCACTATGTTTTCCTCGTTGGTTCTCTTACGGCCCTATAACCCTTGTTTATTCTTAAGTCAACTCTTTTTAAAGCAATCATAAAGTTTTAAGTAAATATTTCTATTTGATGATAATAATCATCAGTTCCCACAAATCTTATATCGTTTCAAATATGATATTTCAATAATTTTCACTTGATTAAATGGTTTCATTTGTCAGGGTTATCTTTACTAAACGTTACCTCTCTGAAACTAGTTGACAAGTTAACATACCTAGGTAGCAGTGTCTCATCTACCGACACAGATATCAACATGCGACTGCCAAAGGCATGGACAGCTATCGATTGGCTATCGTTCATATCGAAGTCAGACCTGACCGATAAAATGAAACCCAGTTTCTTCCAAGCAGCGATCGTCTCGATACTGCTATATGGATGCACTAAATGGACGCTAACTAAACGTATGGAAAAAAGCTAGACGGCAACTAAATAAGAATGATGGGAGCAATAATGAACAAGTCCTGGAGGCTGCACCCCACAAAGCAGCAGCTGTACGACCACCTACTACCCATCTCGAAAACTATCCAAGTTAGACGAACCAGGTATGCGGGACACTGCTGGTGAAGTAGGGACGAGCTCGTGTGTGAGGTACTCCTGTTGACCCCATCACATGGCCGAGCAAAGGCAGGACGACCAGCTCGATCCAACATACAGCAGCTCTGTGCCGATACGGGGTGTAGCTCTGAAGACCGGCCGGAAGCGATGGGCGATAAGGAGGGGTGGCGAGAGAGGGTCAGGGATATCCTTGTTGATTGTGCGACATGATGATGATGATGATGATGAAATGGTTTCAAATAGTTCAAGCATTTATTTTGTTTACACAGAATTATACGAATTCAAGGATTTCGATCTGATATTAATAATTTCCAAATCGATCCATTGAGCACATTGATGGGATATTAACAGGAACTATTGATCCGAATCAGAATGAACCTTGGAGTAAGGGTAATGAAGGTGGGATTTCAGAATCAGAATCCTAAGATCTCCAGAACAGGAGTCTTTATACTGAATTGTATTATCGGCGAATTTCTAACCCTACCGACAGAGTGTACAATATATTGGTAATGATATATCTAGCATATGTTCCTGCTTCTATGCATGTATGTATATGTGCTAACGAATAAATCGATCCCGTGTATACGACGAGCTTTGCTTTATAAGCATTGAAGTATCTATTTACAGAATTACATTTGAAGTCAAATTTTGTTCCTAGGAGTGTACTTTATCTTTAAAATGACAAAATGATTAGTCTTCTATAGATAGATGTTAATTTTAGTCCCCAAATTAGTTCTTCAAAGTTCGGCCAAACATGATTGCCAACGTAATCCTTTAGAATTTTGGCCCAGTCAGCTGGGGCAGCAGAATACACTGACTGCATCTCTGCAGAAGGTAAGATCACTCTAACGAATGTCCTATGTATGACACTAAACAATCTGATGGTGATTCCCCAGTATTACGGGAGCAATGGGGAATGCGGAGTACCCCTTTATTGCCATAGATCCCTGGTCCAACTTTACTTCTGTTAAACTGAATTGTTTGAAATAGAACTGTTTTGACATTTACATTCGGTACTTATGCTTAATTGAATTGTTTAAAATAGAAGATGGTTTGGTTTGGTTTGGTTTGTTGAGTTTTATGGCATATCAACCTTTGTAGGTTATTAACGCCAAATTCATTTTTTTGTAAATAATCTGTTCTATTTAAAACAATTCAGTTTAGCATAAGTACACAGTTTAATTGTCAAAAACATTTCTATTTCAAACTATTCAAGCAGTTATATGTAACAATTCAGTTAAGTGTAAATACAGTTTTAAATTCGAAAAACAGTTCTGTTTCAAATAATTCAGTTAAGCGTAAGCACGCAGTTTAAATGTAATTACGGTTTAATGGTCAAAAACATTTCTATTTCAAGCTATTCAGTTTACTCAAACAATTCAGTTTAGCATAAGTATTCTGTTAGTTCTATTTAACCCATAGATAGGACCCTTATCAGGTGCTACCACTCCGGGCCAGAATTGACCTGGGAGCGATGGCAATGAAGGGGTACTCCGCATTCCCCAAAGCTTCAGCATTGCTGGAACCTCACCATTAGATTGTTTAGTGTTATATCCAGGACACTCGTTGTAGGGTGGCCTTAATCCTCTGCAGAGAAGCAGTCGGTGTATTCTACAGCCCCAGCCGACTGGGCAATTAAAATAAAGGAGTTTTGACATTTAACTGTGAATAAATAAAAATATACTTATACTAAACAGTAGTGTTAGAAATAGAACTATTTATATGAATAAGAATATATTAGGTAATAATAACCGGACATTGGTATAATGTTTAAAGTGTTCTCGATTGGCCCGAAAGACTGGGGTTCAATCCCAGGTCGAGTCATATCAAATACTCAAAAAATGGTACTTGATACCTCCTTGCTTAACACCCAGCAATACAAGGTGGGGATCAAGGGTAAAGTGGAGCAATCCTGGGACAGGTGTAGCACCCTCCCCTACAACTCGGTGTAGTAGCAATATAAAAGGGAGCCTTCCGGTCGCCCTCGACTACGGTCGCCAACAACTTTAGGCAATAATAACCAACAATGGTTGATGTGCCATAAAACTAAACCAAACCAAGCAAAAATTTTAGAATTTACTCATTAACCGCAAGATATTCATTACTTTTTATCAGGATGAATGCCAGGAATGACAACTAGTATTGCTAAAGTTAACTGACTCCAAAATAAAGCTTGAATGCAGAGACTCCAGTGAGGAGCAACCTTACGGCAGTCAAACTGATGTATGAGAATATTTTCCCTACATATAATTCACTTGTGAGGCATGAAATATCTCAAAGCCTTTGGCTTCCATTTTTCTTTTTCAAGTCTTTTTTTATTTTTTTTTGCCCAATGTTTACTTTTATTCTTTATTTCGTAGAATTTTTTATTTTATCTTATTCTTTTTTTCTTCTTGGTCTTTCTTTCTTTCGTCCTGTGGTTTTCTTTCTTTCTTTCTTTGGTTTTCTTTCTTTCTTCCTTTGGTTTTCTTCCTTTCTTTCTTTCTTTCTTTCTTTCTTTCTTTCTTTCTTTCTTTCTTTCTTTCTTTCTTTCTTTCTCATTCATTTTTGCAACAGACTTTATCATTTCTTTCCTCCACTTTTCTTTCCCTCTTTAATTTTTTCCTTCTTTCATTTCTTCTTTTATTCCGTCTTTCAGTCTTTTTGTGTTTTTTCCTCCTTTTTTCTCTATATATTTTGCTTTGGTTTATTAAACGTTCTTTCTTTCTTTCTTTCTTCCACACTTTCTTTCTTTCTTTCTTTCTTTTGTTTATTCATTCAGTTATTATAGTCATTTTTTCCGGGTTTTTTTATCTTTCTTCCACACTTTCTTTCTTTCTTTCTTTCTTTCTTTCTTTCTTTCTTTCTTTCTTTCTTTTTATGCCTTTGTTTATTCTTTCTTTAATGTTTTACAGATTTTATTCTTCTGTTTTCTATTCTCTTGCCCCTACTTCCTAACCAATCCCCTTCTTCCATTCGTTCTTGTTGTCTTTCTTTTGTCTTTCTTTCTTTCTTTCTTTTAAATTTTTCCTAGTTTTTATCTTTTAAATCCCTAATTCCAAAGATTTTATCTTGAGCATTGCGTCTTTTATGGTTTTACTATGATATTTTCCCCGCTTTATGCGTATAAGTTGGAGAAAGTTAATATTAGCGCTAATATTGTCAATGAAAAAATATGACGAGCTGGAGGCATTTGTAACGTGTCGAGAGACTCTTTGTATACGAAAGAAAGGTGTAAGCTTGGTTGTTTAAATATTGATCGTTGTGACGCATGTAAGGTAAAAGTTTGAAGAGAAAAAAAAACATGTAAAAATACCTACTTTAATGAATAGAATAAAATTTTGACGGGTTTTCACGAATGGAAAAAATTGATAATATTTGAGAAAAATTAATGAACTAAAGAGAAAAAAAGAATTAGTTTAAAGAAAATTACTTATTATTAAAGAAGGAGAAAAGAATCAGAAATGAAAGGTAAATAAAAAGTAGGAACGAGTATATGTGTAAAGTAGAAAGAAAGAAAGAAAGAAAGAAAGAAAGAAAAATTGACGAAAACGGAATCGAGGAAAAAAAACTGAGGAACAAACGAAAAAATAGTAAAATGAAGAAATAAATAAAAACGAACAAAAGATAAAGAAAACTAAGAAAGATATGAGAAAAGAGAAATGAAAGAGAAAGAAAATGAAAAAGGAAAAAAGTAATGAGAGTGTAAAGAATAAGTGAATGAAAAAAAGAAAGAAAGAAAGAAAGAAGGAAGGAAAGAAAGAACATGTTGGTAAAATCAAAAAGACAAGAAAAGAAAAGAAAAACAATGAAAATGAACCGAATAGAATAAAAATTTAAACGAAGAATTAATAGGATCACTAAATAAAAACAAATCAATGGAGAAAAGAGGAAATAAAAAAGGTTGTAGACTTAATAGACAAGATAATAAAATTTAGATAGTGAAGGTAAAATATTCTTGAAAAAAATTAAAAGAAACTAATTATGTGTGTAAAGGAGAAAGAAAGAAAGAAAGAAAGAAAGAAAGATAAATTGGCGAAAACGAAATCGAGAAAAAAGAACTGAGAAACGAATGAAAAAAAGTAAAATGAAGAAATAAATAAAAACCAATAAAAGATGAAGAAAACTAAGGAAGATATGAGAAAAGAGGAATGAAAGAGAAAGAAAATGAAAAAGAGGAAAAAAGAAATGGGAGATTGAAGAATAAGTGAATGAAAAAAAGAAAGAAAGAAAGAAAGAAAGAAAGAAAGAAAGAAAAATTGGCGAAAACGAAATCGGAAAAAAAGAACTGAGAAACGAATGAAAAAAATTAAAATGAAGAAATAAATAAAAACGAATAAAAAATGAAGAAAACTAAGGAAGATATGAGAAAAGAGAAATGAAAGAGAAAGAAAATGAAAAAGAGGAAAAAAGAAATGGGAGAGTGAAGAATAAGTGAATGAAAGAAAGAAAGAAAGAAAGAAAGAAAGAAAAATTGGGGAAAACGAAATCGGGAAAAAAGAACTGAGAAACGAAAACCAGAAAGAAAGAAAGAAAGAAAGAAAGAAAGAAGGAAGGAAAGAAAGAACATGTTGGTAAAATCAAAAAGACAAGAAAAGAAAAGAAAAACAATGAAAATGAACCGAATAGAATAAAAATTTAAACGAAGAATTAATAGGATCACTAAATAAAAACAAATCAATGGAGAAAAGAGAAAATAAAAAAGGTTGTAGACTTAATAGACAAGATAATAAAATTTAGATAGTGAAGGTAAAATATTCTTGAAAAAAATTAAAAGAAACTAATTACAAAAATGCAAAAAACAACAACTATGAAAAAAGGAGTAAATATAGTTTGAAAAACAGTAACGGTAGCAATAAACTAAAAATATTAAGAAGTTAAAAAAAAAATAACCAAAGATATATGTGGTTAATTAGTTCCATAACACGACGTCTTATTCAAGATCATTATGTAAAAGACTCATGTGATTTTCATATAACGTAGATGTTGTGGATTTATACAAATATAAAAATATAATGAATACTGTACAGTAACAAATGCAATTATACAACAACTAACAATTCGATCACTCTCATTCATTCTCTCTCATTTGTTAACCTTCTTTAAGACTGATATATCCTCTCTCTCTCTCTCTCTCTCTCATTCTCTCTCACTCTCTATGTCTGTATCTTTCTCTTTCTCTGTCTCTCTCTCTCCTAGTAAAGCCACGTAAACAATTCATTACAAACCTGATGCATCATTTTTGCCGAATTCCCCGAATTTCATTCTCTTCGTTTTGTTTTGTCTTTTTTTTCAACAAGACTCGACTCACTTTTCGTAACTTTTGTGCTACTTCGGCCATTGAGAAGGTTTTCAACACCATTTTTTCTGCTGATGTAGAACTGACGATTTTATAAGCCTTTCATTACTTACTTTTCGCTTTTATTACTGATTATTTTTACATAATTTTGCGTAGAAGTGTAAAACAAAATTCGTGACCTGATATTCGTGACCTGAGTTGGCTGAAACTCTCCTGTGGGCAGTTCAACTTTGTGTAGTATTTGGTTAAAGATAGGGTCCTTCACAAGTTCTCTTATATGAAGGGCCGTAAAATATACCTGCCTGGATCTTCTCCATGCTTTTCCGTGAAGTTTTAACTGCCATTCTTGTCTAACATAATTTTAGAAAATCTCCACAGTTCAACGATTTGTGCTCATGGTATTTAAGAGAAGACAGCAAATAATCTATGCTGTTGTGGGATTCTTTCATTTGTACGGAAAGCCCAATAGCGATAGATGAAAACCTTTTCTCATTATGAAGAACTGCTTTGGGACTTCTACAAGATGAGTCAATAAAAAGTCTCCATTCTGTAGCATCATATTCTATGATCAGCGATTTCATCAATCCATCAATGTTATTGAAATCAATCAATGATGGTTTATCTTGGAACGTGAAAATTCTCACTCACGGTCTCAATACTACTAAAACGTTGTTCCTGGTGCCAATAGATGTTTCTCTTTGAGAGATGAACCCAGCAGCCAAGCAGGCCCCTTAAATGGTTTAGGTCTCGTGTCAGGCCGTTGAGTTCTGCTTATATCAAGGGTATTGGCTGGTTGTCCTCTTCTGGCTTGTATGCGATATCTCCAACTACAACAGTAATGTCACTATGTTCGGAATCAGATTTATATTCCATGTTACCATGTGACTCAGGAACAGGAAGGTTTGGGTGATGAGGGATTGATCTTATGGCAGAAGGAACATCACTGTATGGGAAATGGTCCTTGTTCTTGCAATTAATTCCTTTTAGATTTTTCATGCAGAAATAGCAATTCTTAATATGATTTTTCTACCGTCTAGATCATTGGAATGACAAATAATATACTCTTCCTTTTACCATTCCTCCAACCCCTCAAATTTTCCACGCATATTCTGCTACAAACGTGGAAGCGAATGGCTTATCTTGATCCCTTAATTTGACTGCAAAGTGATCAGTATATGTCTTCTTCACAAAGTGAATGATTTTCGCTTGATAGTAAGGAAGAACCACATTACAGCAGATATAACAGAACCTGTAAGTTTTATCTTATTCTTACGATCCATTATTACAAGAAAAGAGATTAAAGATAAATCAGCACTCGTCGTTGACAGAGTACATCAAAATCATTTTAAGATGAGGGATAAGTCTCACTACCTCTAGCTGTGTGGGTGTTAGCGAGTAGATTGGTACACTGTAGCTAGATACACATACAACATTATACTAAACATCAGGCACCGACAATCAGCTGTGATTAGTATAGTCCACAAGCTTTTGAATAAAAGTTGTTATTGAGTATAGATTGTGAAGTCTTCAAACACATCTGAAAACAAGACCTGACCAAACACAATGAATGGTATTTTTGAATTCGGCATAAAATGGCGATCATATATCACTTGATTAACCTTTCATCTTTAGAGAAAACAAAATTTTAACGCAGACCAGTATAAAAATGATAATATTTTACTAGAGCGTAATTTGCAGGTTCATTGAACACTCACGCACATATTTTCTGGGTGAAAATAAGCACATTTTATCTATCTATATATCTATCTATCTATCTATTTCCATGTGTGGGTGTGTAAGTGTGCGTGTTGTCTTTTGTCCATTTGGATGTATGAGGGTTCAACATTTCAGTTAAAGATATGGACAGTTGGTTAAACTACACAAATTATTTGTGTTTCATAGATTTGCGTGTATCGTGTAGGTGGCTTATAAAAGATCTTCCTCGCTTTTGGATTAGGCTATCACAAAAGAACGATCCACTAATGTGCCACGGATTCTCACGAACAAAACTTCTCCGGTTTAGAATTTAGATATTTTTCCCGCTAGACGAATTGCCAGAACGAAGCTAATTTGTCAAGTCTTCCCAACAATTTGCTCCAAGCAGGAAGCAAAAAAAATAATTTCTTTCCAAAGGGCATTAGCGCGAAGAAAACGCAAACAGTCTCGTTCAGTATTTTAGCTCAACTTGTTGATTCCAGTGACTGACGACGATAACCATAAAGCTAAGAGCGCTTCCTTCTTTTATAATTTTTTCGTCATGTTCCACGTAAAGCAAACCCTACGACAATCTAAATCAAACAAATCTTATCTCAACACACGACATTTTAATTTCATATTTTTTAAATATTTTTTTTATAAAGTAGTAGCCTCTAATAGTGTTTTCTTTTATTTTTATTTTCATATGAAGTATTATCAATCATTATAATTAACTTTGACAAATAATAATGCATGCTAAAGCTAAAAAAACATCTAATGAAAAAAGTAGTGCATACTTTTGAGGAATAATTCGTTACTCATGAACGTGAACATTTTTTGATTTGAGAAAATTTCAAAACGCCATATTTTTTAAAATATGCACCGGCCGAGTACACCACATTTATCACAGTGATGATAGCATCGTTGTCAAGAAATTATCGTCCACAACGTCCAGTTTTTAATGTCCCAATTAGCATGTTTTGTTAACTGGAACGTTTTTCATTCCATGGATCGTCACACACCTTGCTGTTGCAACTACTGAAACGAATTATCTACTACCTATCTCTGCCTATTTTTTTCTGTTCGGTATGCATAAACGTTCATTTTGGAGGTGCCCGTGGTGTAATGGTTATCGTCGCAGGATGTGGACACGACGACACGAGTTCAAATCCTGGACGAGCCTGATTACATTTCACATAGCACTAATACCATTGGGAAAGGTATGAATCCAAATATTCTCCCTCCAGCTATGGGTAAATAGTAGGGCAGACTAGAATCTTCAGCCTTGGTGAGGCGACTAGTCTAGGAGAAGGATAACTCTGAATTCAAACCTGTTAAACTCCGCTTAAAAATTGACCTTGTGTCATATCCTGCCCGAGCGGAGGGGTTGGTAAATAGGATAGGATAAACGTTCATCAGACGTCAATGAAGTTAGTATAATCATACGGTATGGAGGAATTCAGTGATACACTTCTGCTTTCATGTCAGACGCCATTTTACTTGACAACACTCAGCTGCAGTCAATAATAAGTAAAGTAAAGTTGGCGACCGTAGAAGAGGGCGACTAGAAGGCTCCCTTTTCAATAAGTACGACACTAAAGTGTAAGGGAGGGCGCTACTCCTTTCCCTGAATTGCTCCACTTTACCCTTGATACGTACCTTATATTGTTGAGCGTTAAGCAAGGAGGTATCAAGTATCATTTCTAAAGTCTTTGGTATGACGCGACCTGGGATTGAACCCAGATCATCCGGGGCATTGGCGAACACCGAATAAAATCATATGTCATTGGCAAGATGGGCCAAACACTACTGCAATGCCAACACTTGAAGTGGCCAAATTTACATGCTCTTAATTCGGACTCTTGCTCATCGGTAACATCAGTTTGAAGAACGAAAAAATAAGCTTTTATTGCTGAAAACTTGCCCGATTGTACTCTTTGTATCTGTAACAGTATTCGTTGAAATCGATGGGGAGCATTACTTTTGGAGCATCGTATTAATTTTCAGTTTTAGTCATAATAAACTCTTAACCACACAGTCGAAGGGTGTCCTCGTGGTGTAATGGTTAAAGCGATGGACCTCGGAATCGTGGTAAGCGAGTTCGTATTCCAGTCGCGCTATTACGTTCACTTTCGGGCAAATACCCTTGGGAAAGGTATGAACCTCCTTATCCTCCCAGCTATGAGTTAAATAGTAACATTACTGTTCTTCTAGGAGAATAGCTTTGGCATTAAATATACTACAGTGGTTGATATGCCATTAAACAAAGAAACCAAACCACATAGTCGATTATTTGTGTCCAAATATATTATATTTCAACAAAATCATATGATATGCTAATGAATAATAACAAAATTCTAGTAGTCGTCTATTGAATTATTGGAGGCGTTGTACTATTTGCAATTTTACACACAGGTACATGAGGATAGTTGATCTAGGCTAAATGATAGTTTAATCAATTTGTTGAATGACAAGCGGAATAATCTGCATAGTTGTCACTTTTCTTTTGTTTACAGTGTAAAGGTGTTAGTTCTATTACAGTAGAAATTAGTCATATCATTGTGTGAAATGACTCTGTTTGTCTATATAACAGACAAAACACACCAAAACATGATAAGTTTAGTGTTCCATTATTTCAAACATTTCTTTTTAAATTTATTTTCAGATTAATCTTTGTAAATCATAATTCTTAATAATGTTTTATTAATACTATCGTTCGTCTGCCTAATTCGAGTTGTTTTTTTATCTTAACACATTCGAGTAACAACAAAAAAAAATACTGCGCCGACCAAACGAAGACAGGGTTATTGTCGTTGTTATTTGGATTTATGTAATACCCTCAATTCTCTCGTAGATGAGTTTGTAAAGCAGCTGGTACGTAAGAGAGTCAGTCAAAAGTTTTGTAACATTTTGGTTACGTGAGACACAATTCAGCGGCGCCGGATACTTTTGCTGAGGTTATAGGATTCAAAATCCTATACAACCAATAGGTGAAGTAAATATAAATAAGAAATGTCAACAGATAAAGTGGAACAGAATCTCGAAAACAAAAACTTTTGTTCAAATCAATAAAAGAATTAGGATTCAAAATTGAATTAATTTCTGGAATCTGATTGGATGGGATAGTCACATGCTATGTATGTTTTCGTTTACGTCCGTGCAATTGAATTCAAAGTAAACTTGCGACAGGCATGATTTCTTGCCCAGGAAAAAAAAAACTTTCATTTCAAGCCGGTCACGTGATAGGGTGATGTATTTATTTACGCTTTCAGTACCAAATGACATACACGGCTATCGGCGGTACATGTAAGAGTGTAACAAAACTCCTCACTCGTAACTACAACACACACTGGCAGCTATATTGATATGTTAACACCGACCAAATTTCTCTTTCGTCTCTATAACAGCATACCAGTCAACTGCGAGTTCACACAACCAAAAACAAAATTCAAATTAATGGCAAAAGTAAGGTATACCATCTTTCTGTTTATTCCGTTTCTTTTGGAACGACCTCAATCACATTGGGCATATCTCCATTCACACACTCACACTGATTTTGAAGCCAAACATATACTTCGCTAATATGTGCTTCACACACACACATACATACATTGTTTTGATTTTTAACAAGAAGATTGATGAACTTTAGAAACCGGCTCATTCCCGTAGTTGATAGAGTGCTCGCCACTGGTCCGGGTTACCTGCGTTCAATCCCAGGTCGCGTCATTACAAAGACTTTAAAAATTGTACCTGATACCGCCTTGCTTAGCACTCAGCAATATAAGGTACGTATCAAGGGTAAAGTGGAGCAGTCCAGGAAAAGGATTATCACCCTCCCCTACACCTCGGTGTTGTAGCTATAGAAAAGGGAGCCTTCGGGTCGCCCTCGACTAAGGTCACCAAATTTACTTTACTATGACTACAGTACAACAAAGAATGACTTTATAAAATATTATTTTTCAAATGAATATTAATGTTTAGGGTGTCTCAATATACATAGGACTATGTGACTGCTTATAGTTATACTGATATTGAGTTCTTTTTTGTTTCAGATTTCCAAATAAAATACTATAACAACTTTTAATCCTCGATCACAATGCCGGGAGGGTGTCCTTGTGGTGTAATGGTTAAAGCGCTCTACTGCGGAATCGTAGTAAGCGAGTTCGTACTCCAGTCGCGCTATCACGGTCATTTTCGGGCAAATACCCTTGGGAAAGTTATGAAACGCCCTATCCTCCCAACTATGTGTTAAATAGTACTACTACTGTTCTTCAAGGAGAATAGCTTTGGCATTAAATAACCTACAAAGGTTGATATGCCATTGAACAAAGGAACCAAGAAAACAATACCAAGCACAAGAAAGAAAAAAAAATATTTAGCCTCATTAATTATTTGGAGACAAAATCATTCAAAACTGTCTTAAAATACATGTAATCCATTAATAGAATAATGATTTATTATTGAGACAAGAAAGATTGTAGGTCCTGGAAGCTAATATAATAACAATTAAAAACATTGATTTGATGTCTCTAGCTCAAAATATGCAATTTTTATAAGATATATTCCAAATTCCACTTGTTTCAGTAATAAACCATGATCATATTAATGGATTGCATCTGTTTTGAGACACCAAGGGTATTAATGTGTAAGTTTTCAAACTGGTTTTCCTCTTTTCCACAAGAAATCATTTCTTTGTGTTGTTTTCGTAAACTTGTGTTGTGTTTGTCGACAGGGCACCCGGATACTATTTTTAAAATTTTAAATCATAGTATACAGACCCCACAGACTCGTAAAAGTGATGAACCACATTGAGTTAACGATCTCGACTTATGCACCCTGCTTACTACTTGCCGAATTTGCTTCTATGGCTTGGAGCATGGCCTCGTATTACATACTTTGAGGCCTTTATTAACTTTCATGATTGTCAAAGTTCTTGCAACCACCGAGAAATTTCCTTAAACGTTTAGTTACTGTACTGCTATCAGCTGCGCCTTCATTCTTCGAATACGAAATGCTAGTGGTTGTTTCCCTGGCGTTATTGTTGATGGTTTGGTTTCTTTGTTTAATGGCATATCAACTCTTTTTAGGTTATTTAATGCCAAATCCCTTCTCCTAGAAGAACAGTAGTGGTACTACTTAAACCATGGCTGGGAAAATAAGGGGGTTCATACCTTTCCCAAGGGTATTTGCTCGAAAGTGAACGTAATAGCGCGACTGGAGTACAAACTCGCGTACTACGATTCCGCAGTCCATCGCTTTAACCATTACACCACGAGGACCCCCCCCCGTTATTGTTGAGTTCGAACTCGTAAATAAGTTTACAAATTAGATAATATTGCATGTTCATCCATGCAGCGTTCAAATCACCTATAGAATAATGCAAAACACTCACCAACTACTATAATACTATCAACTAAACCGTCTACTTACCACGGATTGAACTGTTTCGGCCATGTGATATACGCGCCTCAAACTTGGGTAGCATATTGAACTATGACAGAGCCGTCATATTCCAGATAAGTGAACAGAGAGACAGTGAGACGTGGATGTAAGTTGTTCATACTGATTGACAGGCGGAAGCGGTTTACACAGGTTGACAACCGGAAATGCCTTGCGGTGTTAAATCATGAATTCAGGTACCCATGAAGTAACTGTCAGTCTCATGCCAGGATACATTCTTGAGTAGTGAAGAGGTCTGATGAGTGGCCGACAGGCGCCCGGTTGGAGGCAGTAGCTCACAACAACCCCCGGTTGACTACACTCAGTCAAAGAAGCAGAAGTTGTGCTAAGTGGGACTCAGAGTATGAAAGTACAGCGTGATTGATAAGGGTCAATATAACAGCCCTTCAAGTTCGCCTTCAAGTCCGTCTCCTTGTTTCTTACACACAGTCAACTTCGGAACCTTACAATAAGTAAAGAGGGAATTATATTTTTGTTAAGGGTAATGTTCTGAATCTTCTTTCATCATTCATTCCTTTATGCCGTTCCACAACACTAGTACATACCAAAATACTGCTCAATTTTGACAGTGGGTCGAGATTTAAGCTTTAAATGGCCACCAGCTAGTGAGGTTTAAGTATAAACAGACATTATTCTCTACATAGTGGAAAGTGGTAATCCCTTTGTTATTGTGGCTAATGTGCTGAACTATAACATCGTAATAAGCAAGTTCGAACTCCAGTCGTGTTATTAAGTTAACTTTCAGACTAATACTCTTGGGAAAGGTATGAACCCTCCTTGTCCTCCCAAGGTATGGGTTAAATAATACCAAAACTGTCCTTCTTTAAGGATAGCCTTAGCGTTAAATAACCCACGAAGGTTGATAAAGGTTATTATGCCATTCAAAACAAAAACGACAAACAAAAAACAAACAAAAAAAACAAAGAAAAAGACACCTATAACTACAAAAAAACGATGTCCTGAAAGTGACACTAAGCTTCATCTGATGGCGAAGCTCCAGTTATGGACATTCTGGGAAGTGCAAAGTGTTCTTTCATACCATTATTCCCAGGACCACTATGCCTGGAATGGTAGTAGCTGTTAGGGTCCCACATATGGGTCAAATAGATCCGTTTGAAAATTGTATTTGATGAGATTGTGTACGAATTAGAAAAAAACACTTTTCAGGAACAGCATGAAAATAGTAATTATCAACGTACAATGAACGCGATTCCCTAACGAGTTGGCATAAAATAACCCTTGATGGGTTTATATGCCGTTAAAATCAACCAATCAATTAAATGACAGTTTCAAATAATTTTCTTCATCAGTCATTCAGCTCAAACAAAAGAATATAGGTGGATCAAATTGAATTTATGTAAAATAATCTACACCAGAATTATTTATCGCGGTTCATTTCGGAAACTGTTGGGAATTTTATCGGTCGGATTAAACTTGAACTGCCATTACATTGGATCATTACAATATATCAATAAATCTAAAAGTTCCCTCGAAAGCGAACGGCATGACTCGAGGGGAGAAAAATCAATAAAATAATTACGTTGTGTAGCGCATTCTATTGGAAACACATGAGGGGCTCCACCGGTAGGTATATCAAAGTATGGAATATTTCTGGTAGGTATACTAATAGTGGTTATTGGGGAAATGATTTATACCAATAACCTGGTTTTCAGAAGATAATCTATTTATATATTGCTAAAATTCTCATATTTGTGTGTATGTATGCTTTTAATGGTAACTCAGCAAAATAGAACATTGTGGAGAGATCTTTAAAAAGGAATACACTTAGAATATCCAGACGTCAAGAATAAAACAATCCAAAGTCCAATGCGTGAATAAGTAATTATATGGTGGGCCTTAATTCACAGTGAATATAATTTTTTCATTCATTTACCCAAATCCTTAGCAAGAGGCAAGAAACGACAAAAGGTGAATTTTTAAGCGGGGTACCGATGATTTTCCGTCTCCTAGACTGGTTGCATTGCTAAGACAAGAGAACACAGTCCTTCCTACTGTTAACTCATAGTTAGAAGAAGAAGAAGAAGAAGAAGAAGAAGAAGAAGAAGAAGAAGAATCGATCAATGTTTACCCTAGGGAATTAGTGAAGCGCTAAAACTATTTAAACTCGTGTCAGGTATAGCATTTCCTACGATAGTAATCGTTAACCGAATCGAATCTATTTTTGTGTTTGTGCATATCACAGGGACTTAGTATAACGACACATCAAACCGATGTATGTGCTAGGGCAATACATTTAAAATGACTTAATTAGAAAATTCTCACGTCGTAAAGGGAAGTATCAATACCACCAAAGAAATCTGTGACAGCAGGAAACCACTGTGTTATCTAAGATATTACTAAATACACATTACATTGGTGTATATATATATATATATTCGGAGAAATCGGTCCACGACATCACAAATTTTAACAATCCATCGAATATTAGGTATTCGTGCAAAAAGACCTTGAGGTGACACTGTTTTTGTCGACTTCTCCAAGGCATTTGACTTTATACACAGAGGGAAGATGGAGCAAATACTTCTCGCAAAAGTAAAAGTCCGCTCAGCCGATGGAGACACAGGCTACTTCGACATTGTAACTGCTGTATTGCAAGGGGACGTATTAGCCCCATACCTGTTTATTATCTGCCTAGACTACGTGCTTAGATTTAATGAAAGAAAATGGCTTTAGTTTGGCATAGGCCAGAAGCAGAAGATACCCCGCACGAACGATTACGGACGCGGTCTACGCTGATGTTATTGCGCTTTTGGAAAATACACTCGCCCAAGCCGAATCCCTGCGTTATTGTCTGGAACAGGCAGCAGAAAGTATAGGCATAGGCCTTCATGTGAACGTAGACAAAAAAAAAAGAATAAATGTTCTTTAATCAAAGAGGGGATATCCACACTAAATGGCAGATCTCTGAAAGTAATGGACAAATTAACCTACCTCGGACGCAACGTCTCATCTACCGAAAATGATATCAACACGCAACGAGCGAAGACATGGAAAGTTATAGATAGACTACTTGTCATATGGAAAGCAGACCTATCAGATAAAATAAAGCGCAGTTTTTCCAAGTAGCGGTCGTGTCACTACTGCTGTATGGATCTACCACGAGGACGCTTACAAAGCATATAGAGAAAAAGCTTGACAGCAATTGCCCAAAAATGCTGAGAGCTGTATTGGACAAATCCTGGAGACAACAACCCAGAAAGCACCAGCTGTACAGAAACCTACTTCTCATCTCGTAAATCATCCAAATTAGACAAGCCAGATATGCGGGAGACAGCTGGAGAAGTAAGAACGAAGTTATGTAGTCCTCTGAACCCCTTACATGAGCGAGAAAGTGTAGGTCGACAAGTTAGAATCTATCTACAACAGCACTATACTGATACAGGATGTAGGCTAGAAGACCTGCCCAGAGCGATGGACGACAGCGACGAGTGGCGAGAGAGGGTCAGGAAAATCCGTGCTAGTGTCACACCATAATGATATATATATATATATATATATATATATATATATATATATATATATATAAGTGTATGTGTGCATGTATTATAATTATAAAGCGAGCAAAAATGTCTGATCCAACGATGTTTTATTTCGGCAATGCATTTAAATTGTTTCTTCCGTGAGAGTGATTCAGTTTCCTGTCTAATTTGCAAATGAAGGCAAAAAACTGGGAGGTTAGCGTTGCACCGAATCATCTTAATTAGCGATACAAAGTAGAGAGTTTTGACATACTTAACAGAATCTTTTAGTCTTCCCTAAATAGAAATACCAATATAACTGGGGACATTTTTCTGACATTGAAACGATTATTTCCAAGAGCAAAGTTACTAAGTTAAAAAAAAAATGGCTTCCCACCATGAAACGTTTGGATTAACCCAGACTGCTGGGTTGATTATTTGTTTTTTTTTTACGGCGTATCAACTCTTTCCCGGTTATTCAACGACAAATCAAATTTCAAACAATTCAGTTAAGTATTAGAATAGTTCTTGTTTACGAACAGTTAAATGTCAAAACAGTTCACTTAAATGTCAAAATAGTTCTATTTCAACCAATTCAGTTTAGCATAAGCTCACATTTTAGTTCTATTTGACCCATAGTTAAGACCCTATCAGGTAATAACACTCCGGACCAGAGTGTACCTGGTAGTGATGGTAATGAAGGGGTACGCTGCATTCCCCAATGCTCTAGCATTACTGGAACCTCATCACCAGATTGTTTAGAGTCATATGCAGGACACTCATTGGGAGGTCTTATCCCTCTGCAGAGATTCAGTCGGTGTATTCAATAGTCCCGGCCGACAGGGCAACCTAGTCGGCTAGGGCTTCTAAAAATAGCGACTGCATCCCTGCAGAGGACTACCTCATCAATGAGTGTCCTGGATATGATATTAAACTTTAATAATTCTGGAGCTTTAGGGAATGCGAAGTATCCCTTCGCTGCCGTCGCTCTCAGGTCCAAACTGGCCTAGACTAGAAGCACCTAACATGGTCCTATCTATGGATCAAATAGAACTGTTTGACATTTAAATGACTTATGCTAAATGGAATTGTTTTAAATAGAACTGTTTTATCATTTTACTGTGAGTAAATAAATGACTGGCTTTTAATTGAAATTTCTGCGATATATAGCAATGCTTGGAACCTTTTAACCGTGTGCAAAATAATGAATTAAGGCTCGTTTAAAAATGTTATCAACAAAATGTGTTAACAAATCATATATACTTAATATATATTTATAAAGAGGATTTGGCTTTAAATAACCTAAAATGGTTGACATTTCATTAAACCAAACCAAACCAAACGTTGACATTTGTAGAAGAACTTTCTTCCCCCTTTTCAAATCTGATTCATCAGATATTACTTGTTATCTCATGCACAGAAAAGTAGAAATGTTTTTTTTTAGAACAGAGTTTTTTCTTTACTTCAATAAGTGATACCATCCCCCCACACGGATAGACACACAGACAGAGTTTCAACGTTTTAGAGTTTGAGTAAAAGATGACGCGTAATAATATCCATTTTGATTAGATAATTTTCCACAGAAAAAAAATCTTGTTATATTCACTTTAAGAGAAAATTAACTCATAGAAATTAAGTGTGTACTTTTTATGCAGGATACTATATATAATATATATATATACATATATATATATATATATATATATATATATATATATATATATATATATATGCAGAAATATTCGCAGGCAGCATTCATAAGAAAATGTTTCACCTAATATATCTGTATTTTCTCATTATTTTTTCATGATTTAATGCAATGTTGGCTGATTTGATCGTGTGGGTGAGATCAAATTGCCCCAACTTAGATTTTTTTCTTTTTATATTGACGTAGACATAACTCAATCGTTTGTTTCCGATTATGCGATATTCAATACAAACATTCGGAGTGCAAAACTCGAGAAGCTGAAAAATATCTTTCATGAACCAGAATATAAAATGTATAAATATGTAAATTGAATATCTCCCAAAAGAGAAAACAATAAAATAGTTGGGTTTTCAGATAATTTTATTTACATACACAGATACATATGCAGTCAAAAGTATATATATATATATATATATATATATATATATATATATATATATATATATATATATATATATATATATATATATATATATATATATATAATTCAGCACATGTAATTTTGAACGTATTTCTCTGTAACTGTCAGTTTACTTGTACAGCATATTATCGTAGTGTAATAATTACTGAGTGAGTAATTTGTTATTTTGTAAGACAAGTACGTTAGTATCGTTGTTGAATTACAACTGAGTAATCAAGTCAGTCTGCATTAAATACCATAGAGTTTGAAAATGTAAGTTACGCTAAGTATTTATCAAGTCGTTCCACAGAAAAAAGTGGTGAATCATTTGGTGTTGAGAAAGGGTAACGGGTCAATTCCAATATGATCGATTCACACAGTATCCCATACTTATAAGCTTATGCTAAACTCGTCGTATATATATATATATATATATATATATAAGTTATGTAAGTTGGCGACCGTAGTTGAGGGTGACCAGCAGACTCCCGTTTCAATAGCTACAACACCAAGGTGCTAATCCTTTCTCTGGGTTGCTCCACTTTACCCTTGATACGTACCTTATATCACTGAGTATTATGCAAGGAGGTATCAAGTACCATTTTTAAAGTCTTTGGTATGACGCGATCTGAGATTGAACCCATGTCTCCCGGACCATTGGCGAACACTTAACTCACTTGACGAAAGAGCTTGTTTAAAAGAGAGAGAGAGAGAGAGAGAGAGAGAGAGAGATAATAGTCGTTGAAAAGGTTCGACGCCTCTAAATGGAAGAAGAGCAACGCTGGACATTTTCGTTAGGGCAGCACATTATCTTTTTTTTTTTCATAAAACTAAAAAAAACAACTAATTTCTATCATTTAAAGTATTCAGACTACTGTCTTCATCTTTATTGTTATATTCACAACGTTTTGGCCGATATATCTTTCGTCCTTCTACATGTGTTTTATGTCGAACACCCGAGTCTACGCAGAACCTCGAACTGAACCTTTTATTTAAAACATAGGAGTAAATTGTTCTTATTTCGTTAACAACGACGGAGTACAATTGTAAAGCTAAAACCAGTATTTTTTGTTATTTACCTCTTGTTGAGATTGAACCTACAACCTCCTGATCATTTTTACACAGATGCACTTTTCAACCAAACACCAATATCCGCTGCGTGTTGTGTATTACAATGAAGATGAAGATAATAGTCCGAGTATTCTAAGTGAAAAAATTATGATTCCCCATCTCAGAAATTTAGACACAGAGAAAAACTAATTCGGACTTTTCAAGCCGTATTAGAAGATGTGGTGTGTTTTCACATCAAAAATGATCGACTAAATTCTTCTTTCTGGTTGAGGCTAAAAACATTTTGAAAAAATTTTGTACATATAGCAGGGAGCGTTTATAAAAGATATAAGAACAATGGGATAATCGTGTAAATTGAGCTGTTAAAATATTAATTTTTATAAATTTAAATACACAAACAATAATTAAATATTCTTGTCGTTTTTTTTAACTTATACTTCCCTCTTGTTTTTGTACACACAACTGAATACATGTATTTTAATCAAACAGACGACATTTCCACACTAAACAGAAAGCTCTCTGAAACTGATAGACAAGTTCACCTAACTAGGAAGCAGTGTCTCATCAACCGAAAAAGACATCGACACGCGGCTAACGAAGGCATGGACCGCTATCGATAAGCTATAGATCATAAGGAAGTCAGGCTTGACCGATAAAATGAAACGCAGTTTCCTACAAGCAGCGGTCGTGTCGATACTGCTATATGGATGCACTACTTGGACGCTAACAAAACGGCTGGAGAAAAGGCTAGACGGCAATTTCACAAGAATGCTGCGAGCAATATTGGACAAGTCCTGGAGGCAACACCCCACAAAGCACCAAGTATACGGCCACCTACCTCCCATCACGAAAACTATCCAAGTTAGACGAGCCAGACATGCAGGACACTGCTGGAGAAGCAGGGACGAGATCATAAGGGGTGTACTCCTATGGACCCCCACATATGGCTGAGCAAAAGCAGGACGACCCGCTCGAACATACTTATGTACAGCGGCTCTGTGAGAATACGGGGTGTAGCCCTGAAGACCTGCCAGAGGTGATGAACGATAGGGAGAAGTGGCGTGAGAGGGTCAGGGATATCCGTGCTGGTGGCACGACATGATAATGATGATGATATTTCCCTCTATATATAAATATAAAAGACGAAAATAGAATACCCAGAGGGAGAAGGAAGTTACTTACTAAGTTACAGAAACTCACCAAAAAGTGAGCAAACTCTGCTAAGGTGCAGTCGGTGTATTCTGCTGCCCCAACCGACAGGGTGACGTAGGTTACTTAAATCGAAAGCTATGTTTGTAGAAGTGTTACATATATCCTTGAAATTCCTTAATATATGATCGGACTAAGTTATAACTACATTGTTCTTATATTATGATCGTTCTAAAGTGAATGTAAACGTTGTTCTCTGATCGATCAGCTCTCATCTCCTCACTTCATTTCCGTTTGTTCTATACCTTGTCTCTTTTTCTGTCAGTCTTGTCTTGTTGCTTTGATGTCTCCTTCTTGTTGGCATTCTTTTTTTTATTCGGTGAGGAGTATTGACAATATGGCCACCATTTTATGTGAACATTTTACTTCTTATTTCTTGGTGACTTTTAAACATTACTCGCCCAGCCTAAACCGGAAGTTAGAGAGCAAGAGGGAGTATTCAATCACTCTTGTCAATTGTTTTCGCTAACTGACTGATGGATTCTTATGCTAGAACCATTTTGATTAATTGACTAAAACCATTTTATGAGATCTGTGGTCTCAGATTGATCCGTTGTCGAACGGCCGTTGACTCTATTATTTCTACATCTTTAATAGTTCAGGGAAATAAATTAAATACTACATTATCAGTCAAAAATAGATATCACCGATTTGTAACAGAAGAACAGTTAGTTATCGTACGATCTAATTCATTGGTCAGGGATTAAAGTGTTGACACCTTACGGATAGTTATTAGTCCGAAATTAAATAGACTAAAGTTCGAACTCGCTGACTACGATATCAAAATCCAATACGTTACCCACTCCGCCACGAAGACTGTTTCCCATGGTTAAAATAAATTTTATTCTATTGAAATATTTTCGTCCAGCGTTTGTTTTAATAAATTTCTTATTTATTTTAGGATTGATTCTAAGAGCATAACAAATCGTCAAGACTTTTCTTATATCTAGCGGTCAAGTGATCTTGTTCATTTACATTTTTTCTATAGTTATTTGGAAAGAATTTTTTGAGCACATTTATGTGATATCAAGTATTTCAATCAAATCCAAATAATTCACACATAGTCGTATGGTTTCAAGTATCTATTAATGGCTTTATTAATTAATTACAACTTAAGTAACAATTATTGAAGCAAATATATGGTATGAGTATTTTTTATCGAATACGAACTGAGCTGTATTTTTCATTGATGCGACCCTCATAGACACGAACTCTCCGGATCATTATGGATATGGGAGTAAGAGCAATGAAGGGCTCGTCTCTATTCCTCATTTCACCAGAAATGGAGCCTCACTATCAGATGGAGTTTAAAGTCATAACCAGGAGAGCCCTTTTCTAATGACCAACTGATTTCATTTCCTAAGTATTTATAATATTATTAACGTATTGTTTATTCAGACGTTTTTCTTAATCGTCCTGTTTTCGTAAATACAAAAATATTTATTAAGACAGATGAGAATCTACAGAATGAATTATTTTTAATGAAGAGATAAAACTTTAAGAAAGGAAAAGAAAGTTTATCAGGAAATCAAAAACGATAGATAATTAGCTAAAATGAAAGTTGATATTAAGTTAATACTCAACCACCTTTCAGATAAAGAAATGTCTATGAAGACTGCAGATCCTACATATCTTTTAGCTGCTAGGAATATAGTGACATCATGCTTCTCTGTATAATAGCGGTGCCGTACAGATTTTAGTCTTTCTCTTTGAAAATTCATGTAAAAAAGGTTCCAAACAAAATTAATATACCCGTGTTCAAAGCGGCACCTTTATACCCGTAAAATCCGCCGGGTGAATCGCATAAAATACAACGGCAAGTCGTTTTTATTTTATTTAACCGGATCTTAATACTGAGATCAATCCAGTCCTGTTCATTTTGTTAATTTTTCTGATAGTACCAATGCAATGGCCTGATTCACCGGTTATATATATATATATATATATATATATATATATATATATATATATATTTATTTATTTATTTATTTATTCCAGACCTGGTCTTGTTTTTACTCGCGTAATTTATGGTAGCTGCCATTGATTCCTTAAATTTTCCTTTTCTTCACTTTGTTTTTATATCCATTTTTTTACATCATTCATTCGTTATTCATTCTTTCTTTTACATTTTTTCGATTTATCATTCTGAGGTCCTTCTCTAACCATATATATTTGTTGTTTTTTTTGGGTTTTTTTTTTTCCTTTTTCCATTCTCTTCTCTCCTTTGCTGATTTCTTTCTTTCGGTTCGATTTTCTTTATATTTTTTATTCTTTTTTTTTTTTATATAGGGTCTGCGGTCTCTGCTGCTTTTATCACGTCGCATTGTTATAAATCTCCCTACTACAGAAAATGAAAATGCACTCGTGGTGCAAGGCTTATCGTTGTAAGAGATGGACACGGATATCCCTTTTCAAAACCTGGATGAAGCTGTTTGCATTCTATATAGCGTTAATAACTTTGGGAAAAGTGTGCATTTAAACTGATTTCCCTCTTTCAATGGGTGAATATTTGGGCAGACAGTGCTCATAATTTTTGTATGGCAAATGATCAACGAAAAGGAAAACTCTGAATTCAAGACTGTTTAACTCCACTTAGAAAAATTTCTTGCTTTATATGGTCCTCGTGGGGAGGTGTTAGTAGATATATATATGTCACTGCAGGTCAATTTCATCCTCATTTGTTCTACTCTCTCTCTCTCTCTCTCTCTCTCTCTCTCGCTAATTCCCTCCCTTTCTATCTACCTGTCCAACTGTAAGGAGGGAGAGACACAAACAGACAGATGGATACACACACACACACACACACACACTGAGACACACGCACACACACACTGAGATACACACACACACACACACACACACACACAAACACATATATATATAGATATATTAATATATATATATATATATATATATAGATAGATAGATAGATAAATGTATATGTATGCATAAGTGCGTATGCATATATATATATATATATATATGCATATGCGTATGTGTGTGTGTGTGTGCCCGTGTACATATATATATATGCATACATATATATACGTATGAATACATATATATATACATGTATGTATGCATATGTATATATATGTATACATTGATATATAAATATATATATGTATATATGTGTGTGTGTGTGTGTGTGTGGTCACAAACATACACACACACACACACACACACATATATATATATATATATATATGCACAAACATACACACGCACGCGCACACACCGAACATACATATATATATATATATATATATATATATATATATATATATATATATACCTTTCCTACTTTTTTCTCGATATCTTACTACCTTTCCGTTTGATTTCTTTACATCGTTTACCGAAATTTCTCTTTTTCTGTCGCCATTTTTTCTTGCCTTCGTCTTTTCGTCTGTCCCTTATATATATGTATATATATATTGTGTGTGTGTGTGTGTGTGTGTGTGTGTGTGTGTGTGTGTGTGTGTTTCGGTACTGTCCGCTTCGCAAACTTTCTGATAATATTATCACTTTGTCTATTAATCATTTCGGTTGGTCTTTAAACATTTTTCCTTCAGTATGCATTCATTTTTCATTTCATTTCTGTTAATTTTTGCGTCTTCTTTCGCTTTTCCAGTTTCTTTCTAGTAATATATATTCTTATCTTTTTGAATTATTTACTTTTCAGTGAACCTTTTCTTCTTTTACTTCTTTCTGCACATTATTATTATTATTATTATTATTATTATTATTATTATTATTATTATTATTATTTTGGTTTATCTCTGCAGGTTTGTCTTTCGTTTCTTTTCTTTGCTTTGTCTTCCGTTCATCTGTTTGTCCGTTGTTCCTGTTATTAAAGTCATGGACGATACAAAGTTCAGCTGCAGTCTTGTTTGAAGTTGGTGAACGATTGATGTGAAGCCTTAACGATGACGAAGAAAGAAGAAAAGCCTGTGTCCAGCAACAAAGAAGGCCATGAAAGTGGGCAAATGTTGCATGTTACGGAATGAAGAATGGTAAGGTCGGTAAGGGTATAATGATGAATAATAAAGATCGGTGAGATGGCTGAAAATATGCACTTAATCAGACACACATACAGGAACTAATCTCAAACATTATATATATATATATATATATATATATATATATATACGTGTGTGTGTGTGTGTAGGTGTGTGTGTGAGTATATACATATTTATCCAAAATGTATCATATGTATTCATATATGAGTGTGTTGTTGTTACTCTGCGTGCGTGCGTGCGTGCGTGCGTCACATAGATGCTAAAGGCCCGCTCAGTAAAGGTAGCTAAGAAACAGAAATTAGTATATTGTATATTCGAGTATATACGTTTAGATTTTTTCCTCTATCCCACCCAATTTCTCACCCTGTCTCTTTTTGTTTTATTATATATATATATATATATATATATATATATATATATATATATATATATATATATAAAATAACTAAATATATTACTTTTTATATAGATTTAATTACATTGGTGCTTATCTGTTACCACTGGTTTCATGCCGTCTTTATAGGACAATCATCAGGCGGATGATCATCGTCGTGTAAGGGTGACATGAAACTAGTGGTTGTAGATAACCACCCATGTATTTAAATATATATAAAAACTAGCAGGTATTTATTTATTATTATATTATATAATAGATATATCACAGATATTGAACACTCTCCACATTATACAACATCTGGTCGGCCATAAACCCACCAGGTGAGATAGTGACAATCATACAATGTAGTAATATATATATATATATATATATATATATATATATACAGAATTCTTTTATTAACATTTAAATATTTTCAAGTATTCCTATTTGATACTAATTATTCAATTTAATATTAATCATTTATTTGCCTCCGGTTAAATTACTTCAAATAGTGGAAATGATTAAATAGTTTTATTTGACACATAGATTGGACCCAAACAAGTACAATGCAGTTTAGATATAATATTTATCATATATACGAACGGGTATCAATTTGTTAAATTTATTCAAAATTACCGAATCTTGATGTGATTTTAATATTTTTCCTTATTTACTAGACACTTATCTGTTCAAAATTTCTAACTTTAAATACCAATGCACTTTCACACATATGAGGCTTTTTACTTTGTTTCAGGTATAAATATGTCCGCAAAGAAATCTAAATTTTGTATTTAAGTTCTTTATTTCATATATTTTGCTCTGCATAAATTTTTGACGACACGCTCCTTCTCAGTAGACTATTAACTGTTTGAGCATTCTCTGTTTCTAGCATATATATATATATATATATATATATATATATATATATTGTCATCCACAGACAGACTGTTTCATTGTATCCCAACTCTTCAGTGTGGATAGACACGTAGGACGCTTGAAGCTGGGATCGAAACCCGCCCAACTTTACGTTTGACTTAGTATCAGAGCGCTCGGCCAACAAGCGTAGCACGTCAGCTAGGCAATTATAAGGTAATAAGCAGCAGCAGCAGTGTTCGTTTGTTTACATTTTATAACTTACTGGATACCAGAGTGCTCAATTCGTTCAAATATCTTTGTGTTATGCGAGCGGCAGCCGTAAATTCCTTCCCCAGAGTATTCAACCCCCCTGGGGGAACGTATATATTGTCATCCACAGACATACTGTTTGGTTGTATCACAACACTTCTAACCCTAACCCTAACCCTGCCAGACACGTAGGACGCTTGGAGCTGGGTTCGAAACCCGCCCAACTTTACGTTAGACTTAGTAACAGAGTGCTTGTGTGTGTGTGTGTCTGTGTGTGTGTGCCTAATGTAATTACTTTCCTAAGATTATTGTCGGTATTTAATGTCTGAACGCAAGGGAAAAGGCATATGCCAGCGTGTTAGTTAAGGCTCTCCTTTCAATTGCTACTACCCCTTTTCCTGGATTACTCCACTATACCTCGATCATACCCTTATAATGCTGCGTTAAGCCACAGGGTATCATTTTTTGTGTTTTTGGGAAGACTTGACCTGGGATTAAACCCCGGTCTCTCGGGCCATGGGCGATCGCTCAACCCACCAGGCTAAATCATCATCATCATATCGTGCCGCTAGCAGAGAATTCCCAAATTCTCTCTCGCCATTCGTCTCTATCGACTATCGCATTCGGCAGATCTTTTAGACTACATCCTGTGTCCATACAGAGCTGTTGTAGAAAGGTTTTAAATGGTCGTCCAACGCTTTCTCGTCTGTGTTATGTGGACCATAGGTGAATGTCTCTTATGAGTTCCTTCTTACTCTTCCAGCAGTTTCCCGCGTGTCTTGTACGTCTTATTTGGATGGTTTTAACACTCCCGGCAAAGATTTATTATCGTGCTAAAATCCGAAATATTGACAGCCTCGGAAAGGTAACTGGACATTTGATAAAGAATTTTAGTATTAACAGGCGTGCGTTTCTATTATTATTATTATTATTATTATTATTATTATTATTTACTTATTGAGAGTTTTTCACATCAGTTTTAGCTGATGGTCTTTCACTGGAGTTTGAGTGACAACAAGTTTCCTCAAGTTTCCAGTACTCTTCTCAGTATTCTGGCCGTTTTCAACAATGCTGTAGTTTGGATGCTTTCCACTCGTCCTCCAACTTCCAAGTCCTCCAGTCCCATTACTAGTCCTTTAGTTACTGTAACGAAATCAGCAATCACAATTGGTATAATTTTCACCTTCATGTTCCATAGTTTTTCCAATTCCCTTGTAAGGTCGAGGTAGTAATACTACTTTTCACATTCTTTCAGGTTTATTCTGTCGGGTCAGCAAAGTCCACAATTTGGCAAAATCTCTTTTTTGTTGATTATTCGTCTGGCCGAGATTAGGTGATCCGATTATATGTCAGAGTTCTATAGGAGTTTATGTGTATCATTCTCCAGCATAGCTGCTGGGTTGTGCATATACCATTTGTTCGTATGATCAAATTTAAATTTCTTGCACATTTCCCAGTGGATCACCTTACTCACCCAGTCGTGTTTATTCTTATACTCCTTCTGTGCTAATTTGCTTATTATGGGATTGATGGTTTCGTCTCGATCACTATATAGACTATATTTCCTATTTTGTTGCGTCTCATCAATTCTCGCTTTGATATGATTGGTTTTTATGACGTTGTTTTGTGCTGCTATTAGGAAAGATTCTGTTTCTCTCTTAAAGTTTCCTTTTCTTAACCAAGTCCAGGTTTTCTCGTGTTAGATGTTTATTAGTCGTTTAAAACGCCCATAGACTTTTTTTCTTCCCATTTTGGTTTCCTAGTTATCGTCATTATTGTCCATCGTATTGTCAGCATTGTTTCTGGTGGCTTTAATTAGTCCTTCTTTGCGTTTTTCTTTGTAGTCCTCGGATCTTTGTAATGATGCCTCAACACTGTTTTCAGGGCTGGTCAGTCCTCTTCCTCCCTCCTTTCCCGATACATATAGTCCCTGAATGTCCTCTCTGGGATCTAACGCTTTATACACGGTCTTAATCAATACATGGTATTAATTTTCTTGTTCTTTGCTCGATTTGTTTAAGTTCATCTCTGGTTCACTTCCAAAAGAGTCTCGGATATCTAACAAGTAGTACCACCCAGATATTTATTCCTTTGACAAGGTTTTTGCAAGATAGTTTTCTCTCGAGTAGGTTTCTAGTTCTCCTGAGATATTCTTTCTAAATTTTTCTTTCATTTACCCTTGTTTGATGGTGTCAGTCTCCAAGATATTCACGTATTTGTAGGTTTCCTTTTTTCTGAGCATTCTAATCTTGTCTTGATTTGGTAGTTCCAATCCATTAGTCACGTGTCGTTTACCACTTTTCATTACTAGCATGACACCTTTTTCTTTGCCAATTTCCATTCCTATGTCCTGAATGTATATTCTTACTGTGTGTATTAGAGTTTCTAGTTCTTTTTAATTTTTTGCAAATGGTTTGATGTCATCCATGTACATTAAGTGATTAATCTTTTCCTGTGATCTCCTGAGTTTGTATCCGGCTGTGCATGTTCGGAGTATGTAGTTAAGTGGCATCATGGCAATTATGAATAGTAACGGTGATAGTGCATCTCCTTGAAAAATCCCTCTGTGGATCTTTGATACAGCAAAGCTTCTTTCTGTTGACAATTCCACTCTCCAAGTTTTCATGGATTTCTCGATGAAATTTATGACTTCATCTGATATTTTGTTCGTTGTGAGGCAGCTTATTATCCAGCTTTGCGGAACAATATCATATGCATTTTTGCAATCAATCCAGTCCATAGCTTGATTTTGCTGTCTAGTCTTGCTCTCGCTTAGGATGTGCTGATCTATGTAACGTTACTCTGCCATTCCTCTGGATCCCTCGTGGCATCCTTTCTGTCACTCAAGGAACAATCCGCGGCTTTTTAGCGAGAAGTAAATCTCTTCCCTTATTTGTACTCTTAATATTTTACACATCATCGGTAGGCAGGTTATGGGTCTGTAGTTATTTGGGGCAGTTCCTGTGCTTGGTTCCCTTTGGATCAATGTGCTCTTTCCTTTGATCATCCATTCGGGTACGTGTGCTCCTTGTAGGCATCTGTTCATTTCTAGTGCTTGTCTGTCGTGAATGGAGGTGAATTTCTTGACCACGAAACCATGTATTCAATCATGACCAGGCGTTTTCAAGTTTGAATTTTTTTAGTGTCGTTTTGAGTAAATCAATGTGCATTTCCGCTTTCGGTCCTTCTTATTATTTTGTTTATCTATTCAGCCTTTTCGTTTTTTACTTTACTTTATTTTTTTTTATTTATTTATTTTTTTTTTTTTGCCATTTTTTGTTCAAAATCCTTCGGTTTCTTTTGAATCCGGTTGTTGGTACGTTTTCGTGTCATCTGCTCCCAGTTGTAGATAGAATTTCTTTCTTTGTTTTGGTTGTGTTGGTTGGCTGGTTGTTTTTTTTTATGGCATATTAACATTTGTAGGTTATTTAACGCCAAATCCATTTTTATGTAAATAATCAGTTCTATTTCAAACAGTCCACTTTAGCATGAGTACACGTTTTAATTGTCATAAACATTTCTATTTCAAACGATTAAGTTCATTCAAACAGTTCTAATTCAGGTAATTCAGTTTAGTGTAAGTGCAGATTTTGTTTACACAGTAAAATGTCAAAATAGTTCTATATATAACAATTTCGTTTGTGTAAGTACAGTTTCAAGGTCAAAAACAGTTTCATTTCAAACAATTCAGTTTTGCAAAAGCATGCAGTTTAAATGTAAGTCCAGCTTAATTGTGAGAAACAATTCTATTTTAAGCTATTCAGTTTAGTCAAGCAGTTCTAATTCAGCTAATCCAGTTTAGTATTAGTACAGATTTTATTTACACACAGTTTACTGTCAAAACAGTTCTATGTTAAACAATTCTGTTTAGTGTAAATACAGTTTCGATGTCAAAAACAGTTCTATTTTAAATACTTCAGTTTAGCATCAGCAGGCAGTTTAAATGTAAGTACGGTTTCAGTTTAGCATAACCACGCAGTTTAAATATAAGTACCGTTTAATTGTCAATAACATTTCTATTTTAAGCTATTTAGTTTTGCCAAATAATTCAGTTTAGCATAACTATGCCGTTAGTTCTATTTAACCCATAGATAGGACCCTATCAGCTGCTACCACGCCGGGCCAGAGTGGACCTGGGAGCAATGGCAAAGAAGGGGTGCTCCGTATTCCCCAAAGCCCTAGCATTACTGGAACCTCACCATCAGATTGTTTAGTGTCATATCAGGATACTCATATAAGGGGGTCTTACCCCTGTGCAGAGGTGCTGTCTGTGTATTCTACAGCCCCAGTCGATTGGACAACGTTCTTTTGGAATGTCCTAAATCTGTCTGGGTTGTTTTACTCTTTGTTGATATCTCTTTAATCTTCCTTCTTTCACCAGTATTCTGTTTTTTATTTCCTCAAGTTATATTGTTATTTTTTCTTTTTGTTTGTACATATTCCAGCGTCTTTCCTTTGTATTATCCTTTTGGCCTTTTTTTCGTAGATTTTTTTTTATCTGCGTTTCCAGTCGAATTTCCCATCCTGGTTTTCATTTTTCCTTCGTGCTTTTTTGAGGGGATCCCAATTTTCTAACTACCTAATTTTTCTCCGGCATAGATTAGTTCATTTAATTCAGTTATATTATTCGTTGATATATAAGGTAGTACTTAATTTATTTTTTTCGTTTCTGTCTTTACTGTTCTCCATTCCATGTTTCCTAATGATAGTAAGGTAGGCTTTTCACTAGCCATAATTCTCTTTAAATTTTCTAGATTTACCTTTTGTTCTTGTGTTTGTGTTTCTTCTGGGTTGTTTGTTTGTACCTTGCTTGGTTTTGTGATGCTTGGTTTTGTGGTATTTCTATTTTCCGAAGTTGGTGGTTCATTTCGGTTAGGTTGATTTTGTTCGTTATTATTTGATATGTCCGGCACTGTATTACTAACTTGTTGATTACTTATTTTCTGGTGTATTTCTAGTATTTCGAGCTCGGAAAACCAACCTTTCTTTATTACTGCCCTGACTTGATCAGCGGGTATTTGACTTGTGTGAAAACTTGCACATTCTTGCCAGATCTCTATAATTCTTCTCTTATATCCTTTTTGTGTAGGATTGTTCCTGAAATAGCAGTGTAGGGCAAGGTGGCTGTCTTCCCTAGTCCATGTTTTGAGTTTACGTCTCTGGTTGGTGTGGTTCCTTAAATAGTCATTCGTATACCTGAAAGAAAACAGCCTACATTCGCTGGATGACATCAGGTCTGCCATATTGGCCATCAAGAGAGCACTTGCTGATCATGACACCCAAGCTTGTCTTGGATCCCTGGTTGTGTCATATTTTGTTTCAACATTTTTATCATGGGTGGTATATTGTGGCTATACCAGACCCAGGGGTTATTTATTATCTCAGCGCCTGACACAGATGTGACATTAAACAGTCACAGTGACTGTTTATAAACATCGGGTTACAAAAACCTAATGTTTTAATAGTTTATTTCTTAACTGAGTACCTGAATTAGCCTCAGGTGTTCCTGTATTACCTTTGTGGTTAATATTTCTGCCCTATTTTGAAACTTTATTTCCGTTAAGATTGGTCATATTTTAATAAAACTAAGTTCCTAATGTTTTTCCTGTTATATAGAGGACGGTAACTGTTATTATTTAATACTTTCAGGCTCCATCAGATACGTATTTTCTAAGACTAAGAATAGTCATAGAAGAGCTAAATAGAAACTGAGGTGGTAAATTTAAACAAATCTATTTCGTGATTTCGAAATAGTTTAGCTGAAAATAATTTTGGGTATTAAAAAGACTCCATTTAAAATAAAACTGTTCACCAAAATATTTTACGAGTAACGAAATTCAATGTTTTTAAATAAAAGACAAATTCTACTGACTCAAATTTCTTCGAAGACCACGCAGCAAAGATTCGCTTGGTTATTCTGGTTCAAGCCTTGATATAGTTCTTTTTAATATATATTTATATTCTAAGATATAGACGTCACGTGGCATTCTAGAATGACCGCTTCTAAATCATTTTCCCTTTATTGGGTGGGGAGGAAGGTATTTTTCTTTCTTCCTTTTTTCTTTTTATTATTTATTTATCTATTTTTATTTATTCAATTTTTTTTTTAGTTTCTTCCACTCTACATAGATTCTCACTCCCCCACCCCTTAATACAAGTAACACGTGAGACATAGAAATTGAAGCGGTAAATTTAAACAAATCTGTTTCGTGATTTTGAAATAGTTTAGCTGAAAATAATTTTGAGAACTAAAAAGTCTTCATTTAAAATACAACTCTTCACCAAAATGTTTTACAAGTAACGAAAAATCAATGTTTTATCGGTAATGTTTTTATTATCTTCCATAGAATATAGAGTAAAATCTGTTTAATTAAAATTGTAATTGTCTGCAAAAATAGTTAAAAAGCAGCTAAATTGAACGGCGTCGAGAATTCTATTCAACCACACGAGGGACATTAGTATATAAAAAGAAAAAAATAGTTACCATATTCAAACACAAGGCAAAGCGCTGATGATGATGATGATGATAAGAACCCTATGCTGTCCCCAGACCCGCAGAAGTGTACGGTTTATACTATATTTTGTATTCTACCGCCCACTAAGTTATTTTATGCATTTAACACATATTATAATCCTATATGAGGGCATATGACCAACTTTTGAATTGTCTGTAGAGCCTGAGAAGGAAAACAACGAGTAGATAGCTGGACCTTAACAAAGTTAAAAAGAAAGGACTGTAGAATGTATGATACGAGAGAAAAAAGGAAAAGAGATGAAAGAAAAGGAAAAAAAAGGGAAATATTTTTTAAACCTTGAAGTTAAACCGCGGATGCCATAGGAAGCAGCATGGTGGATGTGATCACGACAGATGAACCCAACGTCGGGTCAACGGAGTTCTTCACCTGATGCTGGGCGGACGAACTCCAAAGGTCAACAGCCAGGATAAAAAAAAAAATCAGTTAAAAAACTACTGTCACTCATCTTTAAGGATGGCGTCTATTGATGAGATAAAAATACAGCCATCGAAAGATAACTATGTCTCTCAAACGCGTATATATATATATATATATATATATATATAGTGTAATTTAGATTTCAAATTCTTATTAAAGTTTCGTATCTATGTGTCACATTTTTCATTTAAGTAATCAAATGAAATTTTAAATTAAGTTTCATGTGATGATAATATCTTCTATTCTATAGGAAAATATCAAACTTATAGTGGTTAAACTTTAGTAATAATGTGAGGTCTTTTTCTAATACTGCCCTGCTGGTTAGTATTTGAACTAACGTGCTGGACAACGTCCAAGTATATTGTGAGCTCGAATTCTAATCAGGCTATCCTATTTACTTTCAGACTAGTCTTCTTAAAAAAACAAACTATAAGTAAGCAAAGTTGGCGAGCATAGTTGAGGGTCACCCGAAGGTTCTATTTTCAATAGCTACAACACCGACGTATAGGGGAGAGCGCTACTCTATTCCCTGGATTGCTCCCATTTACCCTTGATCCGTACCTTATATTCTTGAGTCTTAAGCAAAGCGGCATCAAGTACCATTTTTTGAGTCTTTGGTATGTCTCTCCCTGGTATTGAACGCTGGTCTCCAGGATCCTTGTTGAACACTCTACTCTTTTCTCCCCAGCTATGGGTTAAAAAATATATCTGCTATTTTCTCAACAAAGATGACTTTGGCTTTTAATAACCTACGAAGGCTGATATGTGATTAAACAAAGAAACCAAACAGTATTTTTTTCCCAAAGTAAAGCCTTTTTGATCTTATATATGTTTTTATTTCTCAGTCGCCTTCAAAGTCATATATTTTTCGTGAATCCCGGACCGGAAATTGTTCTGCTTTCACACCAGCTAGTCGATTTATATAACATCATACACTAAACTGGAAGGGTTACGCAGTTACTTTTTTAAAGTTAAAATGTATCACAAAGTGTAGACCGGTTTGTACGGATTGTGACGACACATTTCTTTACTGAAGCTCAAAATTATTAGACTGAATTCAACATCAACAAGGGTTGACATGCCGTTATGTAAACCAACCGACTATAAAGCTAAGATAAGCACTATATGTTTAAACATAGGGTGGCGTTTTTTAGCGTAGCGGTTATCAGCGAAGTAAACGGACAGGGTAATCAGACTTGACAAAGCTATTCATCTTTTATTTCATATTAATATCCGTCTTTTCTCCCACCCACCATAATTTAGCTAGATGGTTGGGTAGACTGAACTATCTAACCTTGGTTCGTGTTTAGAAGGTCAACTCTGAAGTCAAATCAGATGTGCTGCACATTAGAATTGAACCTGAGTACCATTCTTTCAGTAGTGGAGTTATTGTGTGAATATAATCATAGATAGATTTTTGAAGTGGTCAGGTATAAGGGTCTATTGAAGGTTAAAGGAATCATGTTATCACAGTACACTTTGGTTGGTTACCAGGGATAAGTCAAAAATAATTTCTTTGTGAATGATTCTAGATTAGCCTCATAGGAAATTAAAGCCTTTTCGTACAAGAAGTTTAAGGACATGCAAGAAAGACAAATGACTGAAAATAAACAAAGATGCCAAGTAAAAGTTGAACTTTGTTAAGTGAAAGGAGTTTTTTTTGAGTAAAATGATGATTTCTTTCAGGAAGCTTTTTGTTCTTTCAGGTTAGTTCGTTTCTTTTTAGTTTACGTTCATTTATTTTTAGTTCTAAAAGAATATTCAGCAAAGAAAATGCAGTTGGTGATATTGTTAAGTTAAGGAAATGGAGAAAACGACTTAGAATTGAATTGACTTGAACCGATTTAAGTTTTATTTTTCTCTTTCCACGGTATGGTAGATTTACCCCGTGGGGTTTCCCGGATAAAAACTCGTCCGTTATATTCTATGGCCGGTCAGAAAAGAATTCCTTTCTATGTGTCTATTAAGTTACGTGTTTTTAAAACGAAAACGAAGCTTAAGAATTCGACTCGTCAAGAAAAGATGATTGTTAAATTTATCTTATCATATTTGTATTTAATGTCAGTATGACCCACATTATAATGTTATAATATGATAAAATGTCAATATATGTGATACATAAGCGTTTCAATATATGTATATATATAAAGAGAATTTCTTTAGTTATATTCAACTAAAGAAATTCTCTTTATATATATACATTATATAAATTGTCATTCACAGACAGACTGTTTCGTTCTTCAGTGTGGCTAGACAGGCTAGATTCCCGAAGCTGGAATGGAAACCTGGCTGACTGAAACGCCAATCCAATGTTCTACCTCTCAACCTCAGGTTGTTTTATATTAGCAGACGAGGGATTTGTGGACGTTTATTCATGTTTTATTTTGAAAGGCTACAATCATCTTTTAGCTAAGGACGAAATATATATTTTAGGTTAGAATACACCGTAAAGTGAAATAACAAAAAAAAAAAAAATACGAAGCTTCATGGTCATTGGCACTACGTTACAAAAATATTTTTGGAATATACACAAATATGGACACCTGAACGTTCACACTTACGTCCAGTATTTCAGTTTTATGTAAAAAAAAAAAAAAAAAAATAAGAGTTGGAAAAAAAAATTGACAGCATCTGCAACAATAATAAAGTTATTCATTAATTCTACGAGAGACTGATATAAATGAAGAAGAAGAAGAAGAAGAAGAAGAAGAAGAAGAAGAAGAAGAAGAAGAAGAAGAAGAATGATGGAAGAGATCGTTGAGTCCTGTAACGAAAAAGAAGCAAAAGAAAAATAAAACAATTCAGAGAGTAAACATCGAACCGGCATCCACGAAGCAAAAAAAACGAAAGAACAAAAAGAAAGTAGTTGAACAAAAAACAAAACTAGAATTAAAAGAAAAAAAATATTAAAGAGAGACAGACAGAGAGAAGAAGAAGAAGAAGAAGAAGAAGAAGAAGAAGAAGAAGAAGAAGAAGAAGAAGAAGAAGAAGAAGAAGAAGGATTTTGACTTCGAAAAGTATAATGGTGAAGATTTTAAAGTGTCACGTGGAAAAAAAAGTAGAAACGAGATTGGATGAAAAAAAGCAGAATTATGTAAACAAACGAAGGGTCTTATAAAATGTAACTAAAAAAGATGGCAGTAAAAATATGATGAGAAAGCAGAGTAAGAGAAAAATATAAAAAGTAGAGTAAAAAGAAAAGACGATGAAAAAGGGGGTTTAACAGAGAAGAGGATGAAAAGTTTAAAAGAAAAAAAAAGATAAAAAAGGGTTGTACAAAAAGTAAGAAAACAGAAGAGGGATAAAAAAAACAACAACACAGGAATAAGGTGCATAAATAGAATAAAAGAAAAAAAAGAGACAAATCGACGATAAAATAAGCAAGAACATTCAAAGACCACAATTATTTCGTATCAAGAAGCGAAAACTAAATCAAACAAAATGTGTAAATCTAAAAGAAACATTAGATAAATCAGAATAAATATTTTGAATAATTCTTATGAATCCAAAAGAGTCCTAAGTATATCTCATTGTAATATTGAATGAAGAACTCATAACGAGGTGTTTTTATAAAAGATCTGATAATGAAGCTATATTTATCAAAAAAGAAATGGGGAATATAGAAAACGGTAATTTTCCTGTACATACCTAGCATAATTTGCAGTGCAATATATATGATAAAAAGGTTCGTAAATATTAAATTGTGATGCTGAAACTCTGGTAGGTTTTACGGTCATTGCATGCATCAGGTGCTTAACAAATTTATTATATATAATAAGTATTATGTAAATAACGCTTAAGTTCTTTATGTTGTATTTTCCACTTTTTCCACTTTTCAATCTCAGTAAATTCCCTATTAATTATTTAAGGCCAATTATTTCTACCTAATGCTTTTTAAATTCTCCTTAGTTCACATCTATATCCAAAGAAATCAGGTACTCTTCATGACAATCCCCGTATATTTTCTGGGCTTATGTTGATTTTTCCGTGGGAGAGTTGACCTCCATACATACAAGGATCATTAAAAAAAGTTTCCAGATTTAATTCGTATGGCCACTTTTATTGATAGTACACACATGAAACTCTAGTCCACTTCGAAGTAATCTCCTCCGGCAGCAATATACTTGTTGTACCGTTCCAACAACTTCTGAAAAGCTCCATGGAAGTTCTCTTGTGTGAGCGTGTCAATGACCTTCGTCACAGCCTCTTCCGTCTCATCGATTGTCTCATAACGACAGCTTCTGAGCTCAGGGAATAACCAAAAGTCACAGGGAGCAAGGTTTGGACTATAAGGAGGCTGGGGAACAGTCTTGATGCCAATCTTGCTCAAATAGTCTGTGGCAAGGATGGAGTTGTGGATTGGTGCACTGTCCTGGTGGAAATGCCACTGATCCGATTTGAAGAGTGATGGCCTCTTCCCTAGGAAACTCTTCCTCAACTCCCTTAAAATCTCAACATAGTAACCCCTAACCCTAACCCTCTGGCAAATCAACTTCGGTGTATTGACTTCCTTACTCCTCCCACACCTCTCATCTTCCCTCACAGATTCCTTGCCTTCCTTGAATATTTTACGCCACTCGAAAACTGATACTCGATTCATGCAAGATGATCGAAAAGCAGTCGGAAGCATTCCATACGTTTCTGTGGCATTTTTTCCAAGTTTAAAACACAATTTTATTGCATATCGTTCTTCTAGAGTATCCTCACGTCCAGATTGGATTTTTGAAATTCACCAGCTGTGACAATCAGGTTTTAGTAGGGTGTATTCCAATTACTGCTGTAGCTGTTCATTTGAATCTGAAATCATAAAAATTTGTCAGTCATCTCATAAGAAGTATAGCAATAACATAGTGAATTATAAAGCGTCTACGATAATTTTAACTGCCTGTATAAAAAAATGACTGGAAACTTATTGAATACACCACGTACATACATACATACATACATACAGGATGCTGATGCTGAAAAGGTTTATCAAATATGATAAATATCGATTTTAATATTGATGATTCAAAATCGACCTTTAAAATTGTTTTAACAATAATAAGATCTAAATTTAGAATTCATTTTATCTTCTTTTAAATACTGCAATGTTACACACACTCATACGAGCGTGCACGCATGCACACACACACACACACACACACATACACACATATACATGTGTGTGTGTGTGTGTGTGTGTGGTAGGAGGACTAAATCATATCCAGAATTCAAAATGCAAATGAAGATTCAGAAAAATGACATTCCACAGGTAGACCCTATTTACCCTGTACAAAATTCAAGCCATATTTGTCCGGTTTGCTATGTGTAAGTCCGTATGTATTATGCTATTGTCTGTATGTATGTATGTATGTGTGTATGTGTGAATGTATTTAAGCAAAAGAGTACCTCTGGTGGTGAAATCGTTTGGAGGCTAGACTAGCTAACCCACCCGAGTGAATTCGAGTCTCATTAGGTGCCCCATTCACATGGCCTTGTGCCACAACTAAGCAAACAACTTAGTAAATTTCTAGGTATGTAAGCAAAGGAAGTAAAGTGTGTCCCAAAAGCATATAAACTGAAGCTGTATTTACCAAGAAATAGATGTACAATAAAAGAAACCTTAATTTTCCTCAAAATCTATTTAAGTATTCCGTCGATGTGTAAAGACGCGAGGCACCTAATAAATCCGTGTATGAACCTGACAACCCCACTTTTAGATGATGGTAGTAGCTTCTGCCAATGTCGTAGTGTGAGATGTGCGAACTGCGCAGAGTAGCCAATTTGTTGGGCAGCCAATACTATAATCTTATTACTTTCTTGTAATCTTTGCTCCACAATGAGCCATCATAGACTCATTAACATAGCGATTCTTTCTATTGAAAGAGAATTTACCGAACCACCTGATGCTGAAGAGACCCCAAAGAACTTTTCTGTTTGATAATTTAGATGCATACGCATCTAATTTTTCAGCGTTTTTCAAATCTTCTCTAAGAATATTAATCTTAGTTGAGTGTGGTTTCAGTTTTTGTTTTTTTGATTGGGTCGATAAATATCTGAGTTTTCCAGTATTTTTCATATTTTTATTTCTTTCAACTTTTGACCCGTTTAATTCTCTATTATTACTTTCTATATTTTCGATTGTATTATTAGATTTATTTGTTTTTTAATGTCTGTCTCCACAATTCTGATTTTTTTTTTTTATCATTATCACATTGTTCATCAATTAGTCAATCAATAAGTGAAGTGTTAATCTTCAATTATTTGTCATTTTATAATTTACAGTATTTGGACAATTGTCTTCATCTTTATTGTATTAATAAGAATAAATATGAAGATAAGAGTGCAAATATTCTAAATGATAAACATTTTCCATATTTGCATGTTTGAAGTGGTCAAAAGTGTTTGATTAATTATTTGCTATTTAAAACGCCTGGCGTTCGGGACAATATAATAGGTGAATTGTACAATATGAATTCGTATCAATAAAAGAGGACCAATATATATAAAGTGTCTATAAACACGTGCCTCTGATTGGTTGGTTGTTTGTTTGGGTTTTATATCATATCAACCTTTGTAGTTTATTTAGTGCCAAATCCATTTTTATACAAATAATCAGTTCTATTTCAAATAGTTCAGTTTAGCATCTGTACATAGTTCAACGGTCAAAACATTTCTATTTCAAAGTATTCAGTTCAGTTAAACAGTTCTAATTCAAACAATTCAGTTTAGTATAAGTACAGATTTTGTTTACACACATTTAAATGTCAAAAACTAATCCATTAAAAAAAATTCAGTTTAGCATAAGTACGCAGTTTACATGTCAAAACAGTTCTATTTCGAGCAATTCAGTTTAAGATAAGTACGCAGTTTAGTTCTATTTGACCCATAGATAGGACCCTAACAAGAGATACCACTCCGGGCCAGAGTGAACCAGGGAGCGATGGCAATGAAAGGGTACTCCGCATTCCCCCAAAGCTCCAGCATTACTGGAACCTCACCATCAGATTTTTTTAGGATCATAATCAGGACACTCATTGAAGGGGATCTAACCCATTTGCAAATGGTGTAATCAGTGTATTCTACAACGTGCCTCTGAGTATGGAGAGATAAGGATATCCCAATGGAAAAATTATACAATGAATAACCGATTATTTACATGAATTAACGATTGATATTAATAACATACTTTCTCATTATGTCAATATCTTTTTATGTTTGAAAGGGTTAAAAACTTAGAGGACGAGAAAATGGAGTTGTTGGAAGAAAAGTGATGGAGAAGGAAAATATAATTTTCACATATGTATGAGATAAGTAGAAGATTACGGTAGGAAAGTGAACGAGAAAATGTAAAATCCGTTGTTAATCAAATAAACATTATTCCTTTTCTTGTTCCGACGCCTACACAGGAAGAAAATAATTATTGATTAACTTTATTAACTGGAGTGAACGGATATTTATTGAAAGAGACTTGGTCTATTGGATGTGTTCTTTTATTTGGGTATAAAGTTACACTTGCATTGAGCTGCAAACACGTATTCTCACGTTAACTCTTCAGGGTTTTAATTTCTCTCCTTCGCTAACTCATTCACTCACACTCTCTTTAAGAAAAAACAAAACTGGTCACATTAGAATTATAAATTTATTTCCATCCTGTTATGTGTTCTTGATATAAACCAAACGCACGAAGAAAATTTAACAGGACTTCTTCAGATCTTGTGGATAAAATAAATCAAATTAGACACGGGAGAGGAAGGTTTAGAAGTACCTGGAATTCAATGGTCTATTCTGGAGTTTGAAAAATAAAGGGTTAACCCCTGAAATTCAATGGTCTAAAATTCTTTAAAATAGACTTCTAACCCTTCCCCTCCCGTGTCAATTCTGATTTATTTTATCCATAAGATCTGAAGAAGTCCTGTTAAATTTTCTTCGTGTTTTTGGTTTATATCAAGAACACATAACAGGATGGAAATAAATTTATAATCCTAATGTGACCGGTTTGTGTTTTTTCTTAATGAAATTATTGCTCTGTAATGTCTGTTACATTGAGCTCTTTACCAGGAAAATTTAAATGTTCATTTTTGAATGGTTTTCTTGTCCAGAAGTAATTACTCCCAACTCTGGTTTAACTGGACTAAATACTAATATATATATATATATATATATATATATATATATATATATATATATCAGTGTGTGTGTGTGTGTGTGTGTGTGTGTGTGTGTGTTGAAATGATAGATTGTAGTGAATCTGATAGTATGATAGAAATATGTGTAAGGTCGAATAAATCCAAAACTTTCATATGTTCAGTAATATCAGCGATATTTCATTTTCTATTCAAAAGCATTTCTTCAGGCTAAACTATTTTCTGAGTTTTCAACATTTAAGCAAATGAGTAACATAATAAAATGAGGGATAGCTGTAGCAGGAGTAGGGAGAGGGTTTAGCGTCAAATGTATCAGGTTTCATTTGAGATTTTTGGCTGTATGAAAATGGAAATACTTTGAGTGAGCTAACGAGAAAAGAAATAGCAAAGAGGTGGAGGGAAGGGTTTTCAGTATATTCTTTATCATCAAAGACTTCGACTATAATGTGGTGTCTTTGACTATAATGTGGTGTCAAAGTTGAAAAGGAGTGAAAAAGGGGAAAGAGAAATGGGCATGAAAAGAATCCTTACAAGTATGGTGGAACAGAGTCAAAAAAGGTCTTTTTTTATCCATTTTCTATATTGATATTGTTTTTCGTGTTGTATGATGTTCATCAGGTATGGTGAAATCTGATAGAAACCTGGACGCTGCCTTATATGGTTTGTTATAGAAATGACTGTAGATTCTAGTAGTCAGCGGGATTTTTTGTCATGTATGGTTTTCATTAGAGTGGGTTAAGAAAAAGTGTTGGGGTGTTTGAGCTCTAAGATTAAGAAGAAAAAGGCATTTCGGTGGTTATCTGTTTTGAGTGATCGTTTCTGTTCATAGAATCTTTTTTCAAGATTGCGTTGGGTTTTGCCAATGTAATGTTTGCTAAAATCTTTGCATAGAATAGAATATATGCCTGCGTGGGGAGAGGTTATTCTGTTGGTTCGTATCGAGAAGTTAGTGAGATTTTTAATGGTTTATAATGTGGTTTGTATGATTGGTATCCCTAATTTGGTTAATTTGTCGTAGAGGGATTTGTTATGTGTGTTAGTAGTTAGAGAGACAAGTCTGTGGGTAATGGGAATAGAGGGTCTTTTTTTTCCAGAGGTTTATTTACTGAGTGTATTTAAAAAACCTTTTTTCTCGCGTTTAACATGAAAAAAATTGTTTTATAGGTTTTAAAGAGAGTGTTCGATGTTCTGAAATTGTTCATCAATTTATTGTGGGCTACATATTCCAAGTGCCCTTTGATAAAAACCAATTATGAGGCCTGTTTTGTTTTTGCTGTGTGGTGGGAGTAAAAATGTATATAATCGTTTTCGTTTATGGGTTTACAGGAGTGTTTAAAAGTTAAAATGTTATGGGATTTAATAAATTGGATGTTCAGGAAGGGTATGGTGTTAGTAGATGAAGGTTTCAACACTTTAATTTTTCTGCAATCTCTTCAATTTTTATGTTTTGGGTAGGCAAATAAGTATATGGTCAAATATCTAAAATATGCAGTGCATTTAAAAGGGCAGGATCCTAAAAATGTAAGAAAAAGGCTAATACCCCACTGACTGGGTTTCCCAAAGGAAGGCCAGATTTCTGTTTATAGAATTTCTTATTAAATTTGAAATAAGTCATGTTTGTTAGGTGACTGCAGATGTTGATTCGGGTTTTTATGGGGAGTGATGAGTTGAATTTAATTTTTCTTAAGCAAGAAGGTGGAGATATTTTCGATAGGTAGATTTGTTCAGTGAGGAGTTATGTCTAAACTGTTCATAGTTTATTTTGTATATTTATGTCCTTGATTTTATTAAGTAAGACTTCAGAGTTTACAACGTGTGAAGAACTGATTGTGCCGAGTAGTGGGGGGGGGTAAAATTTTAGCTATGGCGTGAATTATTTTGTGGGGAGCACTACCGATGCTGGAGATAATGGGTCGTTGAGGGGGTGTTTCGTTTGTGGATTTTGGGTTAGTATATAATGTTGGGAGTGTAGAGTGGTGTTCAATGAAGTTTTTTTGTTCTTTCCAAGTTTTGACCGGGCCATTGGCTTAGTGGTAAAATGTTCGCCAATGGCCCAGGAGACCGGGGTTCAATCTCAGGTCGAGTTATACTAAATACTCAAAAAATGGAACTTGACACCGCTTTGCTTTACTCTCAGCATTATAAGGTACGTTTCAAGGGTAAAGTGGAGCGATCCAAAGGAAAGGAGTAGCGCTCTCCTTTACACGTCTGTGTAGTCGCTATTGAAAAGGGAGCTTTCGGATAGCTTTCGAGTACGGTCTCCAACTTTACTTTTTACGAGTTTTTGAAGAGTTTGTTAAAATAAAAAGGAATTTTGTTTCACTCTGTACCACCATACTTTTAAGGATTCTTTCCTCATCACTTTCTCTTTCCACTTTTTTGCTAAATTTTCACGTAGTTTTATAATGAAACAGAATATGCTGAAACACCTCCCTCTCCCCTTCCACCTTTTTTCTATTTCTTTCCCCGTTAGCTCACTAAAATTATTTCCACTTTCATTCAATCAAAAATCTCTAATAAAATCTGATACATTTGACTCTAAACCCTTTCTATCCTCCTGTTACACCTTTTCTCACCCCTTCATTTTATCATGCTCCTCATCTGCTTAAATGTAGAAAAAAAACTCAGAAAATGGTTTAGCCTGAAGAAATTCTTTTGAATAAAGAATGAAATATTGCGGATACTACTAAACCTATGTAAGTGTTTGATTTATCCAACACTCCACACATTTCTATCATATATATATATATATATATATATATATATATATATATATATATATATATATATATATATATATATATATATATATATATATATATATATATATATATATAAGGTTAAATGTCCTTCTCCTCAAGTAGTGAAGCAAACTATTAATTGGCTATTTATTTCCATAATTTCATTAAATATTTTTAGTTATATTTGTTTATTTCTCAGTAATTATTAGTTTACATACAGTTATATGATATCAAATAGTACTCAAATACCAAAGCTTTGCAGCCAATTGCATGGTTTCAAATATTTCTACCTAATACCAAGGATGAGTGGAGTCAATGTGGCTTAGTGGATTGTGGGATTGACTGTGGCCTTGAAGTAAACGAGTTCGAACTCCAGTCACGATCTTCGTTGAGGGTGACCCGAAGGCTCCCTTTTCGATAGCGACCGCACCGAGGTGTAGGAGAGGGCACTACTCCTTTCCCTGGATTGCTCCACTTTACCCTTGATCCTTACCTTATTATGCTGAGTGTTAAGCAAGGTAGCATCAAGTACAATTTTTAAGTCTTTGGTATGAATCGATCTGGGATTGAACACAGATCTTCCGGGTCATTAGCGAACATTCTTACACTTACTGTGGGTTAAACAGTATCACTACCCTTCTTCTAAAAGAATGGCTTTGGTACTAAATATCCCCCGAAGGTTGATAAGCCATTAAACCAAAAAATGAACCTATCTAATACAAATTATTTGTATAGGACTATATAGCTTTATCTAATTAATATTCAAAAAGTTCAAACCCTGAACGAGACTTATAGCATTTTAAATTGCACTAATACCCCTGGTAAAGGTATGAATCCAATTATTCTCCCTCCAGCTATGGGTAAATAGTAGGGCAGACAGGGTTCTTCAGCCTTGGTGAGGCATCTAGTCTAGGAGAAGGAAAACTCTGAATTCAAACCTGTTAAACTCCGCTTAAAAATTGTCATATCCTGTCCGATCGGAGGGGTTGGTAAATATGGATTTATTTTACCCATTGATGGCATGCTCAGAATTACAACCAACTCCTGATCAGAGTGGACCTTTAAGTTATGGCAATAAAATGTTGGCTCCCCCCTACACATAGTTCCAGAACAAAAGCCTCGCCACACGATTGAGTTTAGGGTTATATTCAGTGAATTCCTTTTTGTGGGATAACTTACCACTCTGCATAAGCTGCTGTCAAAGTTTTTGAAGCCCGGGTAATAGAACTTCCAAAACGTGCATTGCAGTTCGAATGCAAGTTGGCTCATTCCTGAGCAAACACAATTTGTTTTTCGAATTGTCTAGTATTTCCAAATACCAATACAGCATTTCTATTCCAAGACAAAACTGTTTGCGTTTCGTCAAATCTCTGTTCATGAATATATATATATAAATATTCGCATACGTCCAGGATTTTTCAACCTATTCTCTTTCTTAGGTAAACTTGTCTTGAATAGCTACAGTATATAAAACTTTAATTAATTATCTTTCCATACATACTTGTACTTCTTTCAGAATTAAACTTACCCCATATTTTATCCTCTTATACATTTTTCAAGGTCACTTTTTTTTACATATAATCTTATGCCTTTTTCAATTTCTTCCCCCCTATCGACCCCCACATATGGCCGAGCAAAAGCAGGACGACCAGCTCGGACATACATACAGCAGCTCTGTGAGGATACGGGATGTGGCCCAGAAGACCTGCCAGAGGCGAAGAACGATAGGGAGAAGTGGTGAGAGAGGGTCAAGGATATCCGTGCTGCCGGCACGACATTATGATGATAATGATATATTTTTCTATGATAGCTACGTTATAATTTTTAACGTCGACTTTCCTTCGTAATACATTCATAAATTTTGGATTGCTTCGTTTTTCAATTTTTCTCCAATCAGTCGGATTTCTTTCTATTATTTACTTCCAAACACACACACACACACACACACACACATATATATATATATATATATCATCATCATGTCGTGCCATCAGCACGGATATTCCTGACCCTCTCTCGTCACTTCTCCCTATCGTTCATCGCTTCTGGCAGGTCTTCAGGGCTACATCCCATATTCTCACATAGCTGCTGAATGTATGTTCGAGCTGGTCGTCCTGCTTTTGCACGGCCATATGTGGGGGTCCATTAGAGTACATCACTAATGAGTTCGTCCTTGCTTCTCCAGCAGCGTCCTGCATGTCTGGTTCGTCTAATTTGGATAGTTTTCGTAATGGGAGGCATGTGACCGTATAGTTGGTGCCTTGTGAGGTGTTGCCGCCAGGACTTGTTCAATATTGCTCGCAGCATTCTTGTGTAATTGCCGTCTATCTTCTTCTCCAGCCGTTTAGTTAGCGTTCAAGTAGTGTATCCATACAACAGTATCGATACGACCGCTGCCTGGAAGTAACTGCGTTTCATTTTATCTTTCAGGTCTGATTTCCATATGATCGATAGTCTATCGATAGCTGTCCATGCCTTCGTTAGCCGCGTGTCGATGTCCTTCTCGGTTGATGAGACGCAGCTTCCTAGGTAGGTAAATTTGTCTACTAGTTTCAGAGGGGTTCCGTCTAGCGTGGAGATGTCGCCTGTTTGATTATAGCACATATATTCCGTTTTGTGTGCATTGACATGGAGGCCAATGCCTGCGGTGGCTCGTTCCAAGCTATGCAATAGTGTTTCGACATGGTTGGGTGTATTTGCCAGTATCGCTATGTCATCGGCGTAGTCGGCGTCGGTAATTGTTTTTGCGGTGTACCTTCTGCTGCTTTTCTTTTTCAGCTCGAAGCCGTTCTCTCTGATCTTATCAATCGATGTTCTAAGCACGTAGTCTAGACAGATGATAAAGACATATGGGGCTAGCGTGTCCCTTTGTAGTACTCCTGCTACAATGTCGAAGTATTATGTGTCTCCATCTGGTGACCCTACTTTCACTTTGGTGTTTCTATAGAGAATCGTTTTTGCTGCTACGGTTTCTTTAGGGAGCCCTTATGCTAGTAGTATTTGTTTCATCTTTTCTCTGTGAATGGAATCGAAGGCCTTGGTAAAGTCGACAAATAATAATGTCGCTTGAAGGTTTTTTGCCCGTACACCTTCAAGGATTCTAAGGGTGGTCAATATTTGTGAGGTCGCGGATCTATTTCTTCGGAAGCCATTTTGGTTTTTCCTAAGGATGTTGTCGATTTTGGGTTCTATGCGGTTTCGTAGTAGGGCATTTTATATTTTGGCTGCTATGGATGTAAGTGTTATGCCTCGGTAGTTTTTGGCTAATCCGAGGTCAACCTTTTTAGGGAAAAGGAGGATGCATCCCTTCATCCATCTGTCTATCATATTTTGATTATAGACTGCGTTGCATTGTCGGAGCAGTATGTCGTCGAATTGTCTGCTCTTCCATACTTCTGGGGGAATCTCGTCCAGCCCTGCGGCTTTCCTATTTTTAATTTTTCTAAGAACCGAGTCGAGTTCTTCTTGAGTGAAAGGTCTTAGTTTAATATCCAATTGCTTAGTAATTATTCTGGAGATTGGTTCATGCTTTACTTTCGGTGGGTTTCCTAGTAGAAATGCTGTTTCCAAAGTTTCATTCTTCCTGTTGATTTGCACCTTTCAGTTTTGCTTTGACTGTGCTCTTCCTTCTACTCACTTTGTTTATTGTTTGCCAGGCTATCCTAGATTAACTAACTTCCACTGAGTCTCTAATCTTATCTATCTGATTTTGTATGTTTTCTGTTTATTCCTTTATATATACCCCTGCTAATTGATATTGTGCCGTTTTTAGTTTCCGGGCATTTGTGTTTGTAGGGTTCTTTCGATAGCTTTTGGAGGATGTTTTCACAAGTGCACGTTTTTCTTGGAATACACTTCGCTGCCGCCTCGAGGTGCGTATTGACGAAATTCTCATTTTCGTCTTTTGGGGTACCTTTTTCCGTCTTCTCTCGTAGGGTCTCGAATCTGTTTCTTAATTCTACAACATATTTATCTCTTATATCTCTGTTGTTGAGAAGGGCCCAATCATAGTGTTTCAAGGTCGCTGTTCGTGTGCCGTTTTTTCGTAGGCTTAGTCGTATTTTGCCTTGACTATTCGGTGATCGGAGGACACACCCTCGAAATTCATTGCGCTATTTTTCTATTTCTTGTTTATAAAGACGTAGTCTATCTGTGCTTTACTATTGTTCGCGTACGTGTAGATCCATAATTTTCCCTACTTTTTTTTTGTAGTTTGTATTGAGGCATGTTAATCTATTTTCTATCATGAAATCTGTTAGATGTTCCTATTTGACGTGTTGTGTAGGCTGTATTTGTGGTTTCCTTTTTTCCCTATTTGGGCATTCATATCTCCGCCAATGACTAACAGGTTGTGTTTCGGAATGCTACGTACTAGAGAGGATAGCTCATCGTAGAAGGTTACTAGTTCAGCTTCTTCACTAACATTGGTAGGGCTGTCGCAGGAGATGAGTGTTGCTCTGGAGTTGCCATTAAATGTAGCTACGAACATCCTAGGTTGTATTCTCTCAATGCTATTAAGTGTTTTTAACGCTCTAGGTCCTATAAGCATTCCTACCCCTTCTACTGTGGCATTGAGAGAGTTTTTCCATGCCGATACAGTGACTAGCGTCCATCCATTGCCAGTTTCGTGATATTTGATATCTTCAGTTTGCGTGTATCTGTGTTCTTGTATGCATATTATGTCTATCTTATGTTCTACGGCTGATGCAGTTAGCTCTGGTAGTTGTCCTCTTCTATTTAAGGTTCTTACGTTAAATGTCACTATTTGTATTGTTTGTTTGCACTTTATTAGTTTTTGTTGTTTGAGCTCTGGAGCTGATTTTTCGAACACTGAAGCCAGGGCTCCAACCTCAGCAGGACGCGCCCCTTTTTTACCTGCGCGAAAAGCGATGTAGTTTATGTATGGGGTTTGAGTGTGAGTCATGGTTATCTTTCGATGGCTGTTTTTATTCTTATCTATAGAAGCCACTCTTATAGATAAGCAGCAGTACTTCCCCGATCGAACTGACGATCCTGAGCGTTAAGTCGCAAAACTCACGTCCAGGACCAGGTTAGGTATTGAGTTTGGCCGTCAATGGGTTTATTCAAATACCTTTACGTCTATCATGCTGCTTCCCATGTGTACGTAAACAAAAAATTTCCCTTAAGATTTAACTTAGTTAAAGTCCAGGACTAAGGTACATTAATCAGAGTTTTCGGTATATTTTCACCTATCTTCTGATACTTGCACTAGAATGTGTTTTATTTATTTATTCTTTTTTTTGTGGCATAGGGACTTTTACTTAGGCTGTTTAGTTTTCTTCTAATCTACCGTTGGGGGGCATTAAGAATGTTAAACATTTTGCCCTGACAATTTGAACAGAGTCATATATTCAATGTGGGTTTACAGTAAGAGTGTCTTTACATTTAAAACACAGAGTTCAAGCAACATTTTACAAGGAATAAAACAGCATGCAATTTTGTATAATTTTCGGCATTTTAAATTAGTAGGACTTATAGACATAATAACCAATATTGAAGCTATTTTTCTGCTGGCACAAGCGAGTTTTCATCCCTTCTGTTCTGCTTTACAGTTTATTTATTGATGAATTTAAATAGAGTTTGGAGAAGGTCTACTACTGGGGAAGGGGGAAACTAGGTATTTCGTCTTTTTTTTGTTTTGTTTTTTTGTTTTTGTGTGTTGGCATTGGAACTTTTAGGCTGTTTAGTTTTCTTCTAAACTACTGTTGGGGGGGGGGCTTTAAGAATCTTAACCTTTTAGAAAAGATTCGAAACATTTTGCCGTGTACGCTGACAACTTGGACAGTCATATATTCAATATGAGTTTACAGTAAGTGTGTCCTATATATATATATATGTGTGTGTGTGTGTGTGTGTGTGTGTGCGTGTGTGCGGGGTGTCCTCGAAGTGTAAAGGTTAAAGCGATGGATTGCAGAATCGTAGCAAGCGAGTTCGTACTCCAGTCGCGCTATTACGTTCACTTTTGGACAAATACCCTTAGGAAAGGTATGAACCCATTTATCCTCCCAGCTATGGGTTAAATAGTACGATTACTGTTCTTCTAGGAGAATGGCTTTGGCATTAAATAACCTACAAAGGTTGATAAGCCATTAAACAAAGAAACCGAAACCGTGTGTGTGCGCGTGTGTATAGTGGACAAAGCTGTAAATGATTCAATAAAAGACTGACCAATAAATTAGTAGTGTTATTTTTTAATTGATTGGAAAACAAAAATGTTACAAAATCTTACTATCAGAAAACAAAATTATTCAGAGCGTAAATATTTTAAGAGAGAAAGTGAAGATTCATGCATGAAATGTAACAGATTTTTAGTTGTCTGAATTTAAATGGATATATTTTCTGTGTGAAAAAGGTCTGTGTGTGAATGTTTAACTATTTTGTGGGAACAATGTTATGACCCTGATATGCATATATGAAACAATTAGCTGGCAGATATCTATTTTAATGGCAGTAGTAATAGATCTATGCAAACAATAACACGTTCGTTCCAGTTTATATAATAAAAAGTTGTTAAAATTAAAGGCATTCTTGACAGAAATTCATGTTAAAATTTCCACTCAAAAGAAAAAAACAAAAAAGATTTTAGTAGTTCACAGACTAAATATGAGAAACCTACAATAAAATAATTTATTTTATCGCTATTTAGAAGATTGAGATAGTGTCACGTGATATCCCACTGAGACGATAGAAATAAGATTAATACTATCCTCCCGTTGGAATGAACAGTGGCAAGCCGTCAAGGAGTGACCGTTAAGAAAGAATGTAGGTCACAGAGGGGATAACAACAGATGTTGGTACTTAGTAACCTCAGGTCGCCGGACACCAGGGGGAAGGAGGGAGAAGCCAAATGATTGGATGGGACCCTAAAACGGAAATGGCACCTTCTCCCCGTCGGCGAAAAAAAAACGAGAAGAAAAGTCAGTTTTTGGGCAGGGCTCGTGGCAGACAGACCCATAGCCATTACTCCGCGTGAAGAAGAGAAAAACATATCTCGGACACGAGGGACCCAAGTTCTTCAAGCCAGTGTTAAAAATAGCATAAAGTCTATTAGCCCGTGAAAGAAGAAAGATTCTCCAGTGGAACCCCGTCGAAAAATAAGATAAGTAGCTTTGGGGGTATTTCTCCTTTATACCCAAATTTTATATACCACTCTCTCTCACTCTCTCTCTCTCTCTCTCTCTCTCTCTCTTAATTTGAAGGAAAACGAAAGAACAGAAAAGAAGAAAGACATTTATGTCCATGGACTGTTCAATTCGTTATATATTTGACATTTTGAAAGTGTATCTCTTTGTATAGTAAAGGATTCAGGTATTTTAATGTTACCACGTGGTCGAAGTTGTTCTTTGCAGTTCTGCTACGATTTTGTTGTGTCACATTTCCTTTTCAGCTTCTATTCGCCTTATGTTATCTAGCAGAGAATTGTCCTATAGATTCCATTAAAATATCACACGGGAAACCGGAGTTGCCGATAACTACAATATAATATTATTACGACAAAACCTATAGGTCCATATCTTCCATTGTCTAGGGGAAGGAAGGAAAGCGACCTGGTGGGTGTGTGGATAGTGTGAAATTTGGAACCCCTTGCCAGCGGCGGTCAATCTAGCCCTCAATTAATCCCTCACATAATATGCCAGTTCGTATATGCCTAAGAAAAAAAAAACTCTGAACGAGGACTTATTCTATAAGGGATCAAGTGCCAGCCTGCCCCATCTTCACACGTGCAAAAATAACGTCCCGTTTTGGGATTTTAGTCAATTTGCCGTCACAATAGGCTCAAAATTAGATAGAATGTTGAGAATTTATCTCTAATTCAAATGAACTAAATAATGTATTTTAAACAATCTAGGAGAGAAAAGATTTCTTAAAATATTTGGAGTTTTGATCCTTCAAATTTTGCTTTGCAAGTAAAATATTATCGTCTGAGAGTCTGTAAAAAAATTTAAAACTAGTGGATAAACGCTGATTGGTCAATAAATACACAAAATACAGGTTTAAAAATTACTGCTTCTCGAACCAATTCTTTGCGCAAAAAAGAATAAATTTATGTACAAAAGTTTACACAAATATTCTAGAATGAAAATCAGTTGATTTCTCAAACATATATATATATATATATATATATATATATATATATATATATATATATATATGTGTGTGTGTGTGTGTGTGTGTGTGTGTCATAACAGTGTTGATTGTCACTTTTGGGGTTTGTGTCGAACCAAGTGCAATATAATATGGAGAATGGTCAATATCTAGGATAGAGCTATTATATAATAATAATTATAATGACTATAAAAAATAAATATATATCAAATAATTATATATACATTACATCTATTTAAATATAATATATATATATATATATATATATATATATATATATATATATATATATAGGTCGGTTGGTTGGTTTATTGGGTTTTATGGCATATCAACCTTCTTAGGTTATTTAACGCCCAATCCATTTTTATGTAACTAATCAGTTCCATTTCAAACAAGTCAGTTTACCATGAGTACACAGCTTGTCAAAAACATTTCTATTTCAAACAATTCAGTTTATTCAAGCAGTTATATAACAATTCAGTTTAGTATAAGTAAAATTATATATATATATATATATATACTTGTCTACACATAGGTACATTTATATGATTCTATTCGCACTGTCTTCGGACTGAAGATTATGATTGTTCGAACTGAACAAACAAACTTTTGATCATTTCCTGTTTATCAGCTTTACGATTGAATGTCAATAATCATTAAATTTCTCTTGTGTCAAACAAATGATAGAATCATTAATTTCCAAGAATTCAGCTTTAACTTCAGATACCTCAAAAATGAATTAAGCAGAAAAGCGACTCAAGGAAGAACAAACACTCTTGAAGAAATGAATAGAAAAATAAGCTCAATGAACAGTGGGGGAAAATAAGCAGTGTCTGTTTAAGTCATGAATCGTATACGTCTATTATGAGATAACGATGGGCTCTTGAAAATGTTAGAAAATACCTTTTATCATCGTCTTATCTTGAGGAAAATGTAGAAACTTGAAACACTTGATCTTATTTATTGTCTGTAAAAATAATTATTTCATCAAAAATGGTTCTGGGGAATATTTATTATTCAAGAAGTAAAAATATTATTAATTGAACAATCTATGATTTAGATAAGGACTATAAACATCGTACGCCTCATATACATATATATATATATATATATATATATATATTGATGTAAATATTAAGTGGTGTAAAGCTGGTTTTAATTTAGAGTTTTTCTTCTCCGAGACTGTTTATCAAACCAAAAAAAAAAAAAAAGAAAACTATCTTCTGTAATATTTATGCATGGTTAGGGAGAAAACAAGGGAAACTCACATTGCCACATTTAGGATTCGAACTGAAGTCACAGATCCTATTTTCTACGATAAAAAAATTCGTTATGGTATATATATATATATATATATATATATATATATATATATATATATATATATAAGCGGGTCATCAGGGTACCTAATCCCGACTCGGGATTAGGTACCCAGATGAGCCGCTTAAGCGAAACTATGGTAGGTTAGTTCCTGACTCACTAAGTAATTATTGTTACTATTTTGCTCCAATTAGTATTGAGCCCTTTTTGCATTGTAGCTTAGCAGCCCTGACGGTGTTTTTTTTCTTTTGACCAAATGTCTTTTGATTTTTTTCAATTGAAACAAGGTTGGCCTTTTCTATTTTTTTTTTCCAATATAAATTTTTCACCTTGAGAGTGATTCTTTGGATATTTTCATCTTCAAATCACTTGCCGGTTTTTTTACCATAAGGGCTATTATCTAATATATATATATATATATGTGTGTGTGTGTGTGTGTGTGTTTGTGTGTGTGTGTGTGTGTGTGTTATCAAATGTGTTCAAATAGAGTATCTTTTGAATTTAAACTTAAATGAAGATCTATACTCATTGAACAGTTAATGAAGGGATTAGTTTGTTTTATTACTTTAATGGAATATCAACCTTTCTGAGTTTTGAATGCCAATTCTATTATTCTGTAACGTATCAATTCACTCATCGTTGGGTTGATAAGCAGCTTCATATTATCCCAAGACTATTAGCCCAAAAGTAAATACTATAACGTGGTTGGGGGTTCAAACTCTTTTACTAAGGGGTTTTAGTCTTGCACGTTTGTTAAGAGACTATAAATTGATAACATTTAGACAAAGTTTAATGTCTCAGTGCCAATTCTCGATATCATTATAAGATTTGGGGGCGAAATACAGGATTGTAGAAATAACCTTGGTATCCAAAGACATGCACCATGGAACATTTACTTTCCTAAAATGAAAATTAATCTCAATATCTGGATTTTAAGACGTGAAAGTCAGTAAATTACGACGGCGCTGTTTCAAATCGGATCAAAAGTGAGGGTTGAGATATAATTCGACCAATGGAATAAGAATGAAAAATCTCAAGGGAACAGTTTTTAAAAGAAATTAACGTTGGGTTCAGTGTTCATTTCTTTCTTGGTGAATACCTCTTAGGTCTATTTACTTTCGAACATAACTGCCATTTATTTTGGGTGAAAGAACATTTTATTTTTCTTGTTTATGGTTTCAATTGATTCGACTCAGCGTTCTTTCTACTTTTAAATTGGAATTATAAATTTCGAATATAAAGATTTAATCAGTTGGAATTTTTCATGCCAAACGACTTTTTGCTATCGAATAATTATTAATATATCAAAAAATAATTCAGTTGATTTTCCATTTCTAGAGATTTCTTCTCAACTTATCATTATTCATTGCATAGCATTTCATTAAAGTATATATTATATTAATTATGATATATTTTTATGAATTTCAATTCAGTTACTATAACTATAACTCCTCTCTTTTCCCCTACCTCTAACTCTCTCTCTGTCTGTCTGTCTGTCTCTCTCTCTCTCTATATATATATATATATAATACAAATAAATTCATGATATAATTTATATATAGATATGATCAATTTATATATATATATATATGTGTGTGTGTGTGTGTGTGTGTGTGTGTGTGTGTATTAAATAAAAGCACTTACGGTAAAAAAATACTCGGCAAGTGATTTGAAAATGAAAATATACAACGAATCACTGTCAAGGGGAATATATATATATATATATATATATATATATATATATATATATATATATATATAAGTTGGAGTTAGACTTCCTGATGATCCGATAAGGTGAAACTTTAGTAGAAGATTTCTAACTCGCGATTTAAGTTAATTATATATATATATATATATATATATATTGGAAAAAGAAGAAAAGGCCAACCTTGTCATACCAATTGAAAAAATCAAAAGACACGCAATTGGTTGGTCAAAAGAAAAAAACCCACCGTTAGGGCTGCTAAGCTACAATGCTTAAAGTGCTCAATATTGAGTAAAGCAAAATAGTAAAGATAATTATTTAGTGAGTCAGGAACTAACCTGCTATAGTTTCGCCGAAGCGGCTCATCATCGTACCTAATTCTGACTTATATATATTGTCATCCACAAATGGACTGTTTCGTTGTATCACAACTCTTCAGTGTGGCTAGACACGTAGGACGCTTGAAGCTGGGATCGAAACCCACCCAACTTTACGTTAGACTTAGTATCAGACCACTCGACCAAAAGCATACCACATCCGTTAGGGAATTATAAGGTATTAAGTAGCAGCGTTCGTTTGTTTACATTTTATACCTTACTGGATACCAGAGTGATCAATTCATTCGAAGAGCTTTGCATTATGCGTGCAGCGGCCGTAAATTTCTTTGCCAGAGTGCTGAACCCCCATGGGGGAGCGTATATATATATAATCCAAATAAATTTGATATGGAATACGCTTATTGATTTTCTTGTTCCTTAACTATATATATATATATATATAATGCTCTAATAACCTATCACAACATAATAGAACTTCATCATCCCGTTTGGAAAGATGTTGGATGAAAGAAAATAGTTTTAATTTACGTGTAATAAAAGCATTGTTGAAATATACGACATCACCTATATAAAAACTAATAGATATTAGTTGTCTAAATTTCTGAGACGAAGCTTGTTGATTTTTATCATTAAGGGTTTTCGGACTATTTTCTTCACTGTTATATCCACAACGTTTCGGCTGATATGTCCTCCGGCCTTCTTCAGGTGTTTGTCGAACTCAGGAACCTTAACGGAAACGAAGTAGTTCGAAGTTCCGTGAAGGTTTCCGAGTTCGACAAACACCTGAAGAAGGCCGGAGGACATATCGGCCGAAGCGTTATGGAAATAACTATAAAGATGATGATAATGGTCCAAAAACCTTTAATGACTTTTAATAAATGTTTTAATTATTTTCATGATAATTTTTAGTAACTTCCTTTTAAAAATGTTATATCAGGTAGTTAGTTTAATATGACAAACAAAGATGGTTCTTGTTTGAAAAGAAAATTTTATTATCTCATACATTGCCCTGAAGATGTTTTAATAGAAAAAAACAACAACAATGTTTTGCTATTGTAACTCATAAAAGATTACTGAATGAAAAATACCGAAAACGGAGATTGGAAATCAAATGGAGATCTTTATGACTTTAACAAAATACAATACACGCCAACGGCGTGAAGAAGGTAACCGCTGCTTGTGTTGACTACTTAGCATATTTTAGCTATTTGTTACATGCACCACAAAACGAGCAAATTCGACACAAGACTTTTATTAAGGTGGATCCGGGCGAGGCCCATATCCCAGACACGCCCAGCAGCTCCAAAAATTCCCCGGGCTCCGTCAGCATTCCCCGAAAATAAAGGGGCGCTTTAGGCGCCGGTCTGTAAAACTAGCCCCTCCGAGGAGGGCTAGAGCCAAGGAAGATGGCCTCCAGAGACTTGTGATGGGTCGGCCACATGACGTGAATGCTGAATTTCCCCGGCACCCATGTCAGGCAGTCTTGACCGAGTAAGACACCGCTGCTATAGGCAGTTAGTATATCTTTCCCCACTCATAATAGTATCCAAGGTATTTATGAGTAATGGAACATACCCATTAATGTTCATAGGTAGGGTATATAACAGTATGCGAAATTATTTCAGTTGACTGTGGATTTTTTTAGGATATATAAATATATAAGAATCAACTAAAAATTTCATAGATAGCCCATGATTATCACATGGAATGTGTCCAAATGAGGTCTATTCTGAACATGGATTTCCCTACCGGTCCACGAAGTACTTTTTTCGATATTGCAATGCTCGGATTCCCTTGGGTAAAAAGGTAATCATCAGCAGATATGACGTCATCATATGAACTTTTCAACCTAAGTTTGTGAACTAGTTATGTCTGTTTTTTTATACTCTGTCTTTTCAAATGTTTCCACTTCCAAATGCAAGCCTAATCTTGAGTGGATTCGACCACGGTTCATTGAAGACGGCGGCAGCAACGCTACTTAATGTACCCTATGCACCTCCATAGCAGTATTTTAATATCTGTTGTAATTAATTAATAAGGTAAATTTACTAGTGGGTTTAATTACAAGAAATTGTAATTACCAGTAGCAAAAATATTCATTAAAAACCTTTATTTGGTGTTTCTCCAAAGATACGGCTTCGTCAAACGAAGCTGTTGGCGATGGAGATAATAAGAGTTTGAATAAATAAATGAACGAATTAATTAGATTTTATATTAGATTAATTCATACGTAAAGATTATTAAGTACAAAATGAGTTTTCTCTTCATTTTTGTTGCAATAACTAAAATATTGTAAATATTTATGCTTCGTTTAAAGGTCATTATCGTTATTATACAGAAATCTCGCTTTGTCTGAGGTTTTTTTTCTTTACTCTCTTTGTTTATTTTACCTGTTCTTTATTTGTTCTTTTAACTTTCTTTCTTTTTTTTCTGCGTGTTGGGCGATCTATATCCGTTTTATAGCTATACAATCATGTGATTACAGGTAGTGACAAAAATACGTTCTCTGCTTTCATTCCACCACGTTTAAAACCAATATTAGTCTTTGAACATAAAAAAAACCCAATGATCTCTGATCCATTCACACAGTTACACACACACAAGGCGCCTTTGGCGGTGTAATGGTTAGCAAGCTCGACTAGCAAACCTACACGAGTGAGTTCGAGTCTCATTGGGTGCCCCCTTCATATGGCCTTGTGCCACATCTAAGCAAGAAGCTTAGTAAATTACCACAGTTACACACATACACCGATGTATGTATAGAAGGAAGGGGAGAAAGGAGGGGGGCTCACTTATCAGTAATTGTCATAAGAAATCGAAACAGTGACCCGAGTTCAAGTACTAGTCGATGCACTTTGCCTTTCAGTTCGTGCGAATAAATTTTAAAAAATCAAGGATCCATGTGTTCTCCCCAATCAAGAGATAACCAGCTGGGCAGACTGGATTCTTTTGTCTTTGATAAGACAACCATTTTAGGACTTGGAAAATTCCACTTAAAATCAATCTTGCGTTAGTGAAGGTGTTGAGTAACACACACACACACAAACACACACACACACATATATATATATATATATATATATATATATACATTTTGCTGGGTCTAGTAGAGAAATCAGATCTTTTGAAATTTAGAAGTTAATTTCCACATTCCACTACACTGGTCTTTCACGAGTCTGTAGAGGAAATGGCAACGGCACAATATGTAAATCTAATACTAGACTTTGAAACCAAAACTACGATCTATGCCCAGTCTGGACTGTTGAAGGCTCAAACACCCATATATGCACACACGGGAGGTGCCCGTGGTGTAATGGTTATCGTCGTAGAAAATGGACACGGCGACACGAGTTCAAATCCTGGAGGCTGATTGCGTTTTACATAGCACTAGTACCCTTGGGAAAGGTATGAATCCAATTATTCTCCCACCAGCTATGGGTAAATACTAGGGCAGACTATGTTCTTCAGCCTTGGTGAGGCAACTAATCTAGGAGAAGCAAAACTCTGAATTCAAACCTGTTAAACTCGGCTTAAAAATTGACCTTGTCTCATATCCTACCTGAGCAGAGGGGTTGGTGAATAGGGTTATATAGAAATATTTGAAACCATTTAACTGAGTAAAAGCGAATGCGCGATGAATCCTTTAAAAATGTAACCAACAATCTATTTACTTAAAAATTGGTATTGAATAATTCACAATGTTTGATATGCTATAAAAAGCAGTTAACTAACCAAAGATATAATGAAAATACTATGAGTACTGAAAAGTTCTCGGCCCGACAAAAAATTAATAATCTACAGTCATGAAACTTGCATATATACCAAAGCTGAACACCCTGGTACAGCATTTTCAAAGATTTACAAACGTGAAAATATCATTTTTTTCCGAAATGTTCGTCATGAATACACTGCCTGCTAGTGTTAATGAATTGTCTTTTTATACAGTACTTTTCACAGAAATAAATTGAGATTCTTTAGCCTTGGTTTGGCAAATAGCCTGAGGGAAAAAAAACTCCGAATTCAAACCAGCTTTACTTGATTTAAAATTGATCATTGTCACACACTCTCCGTGGTGGTGTAATGACAAAAATAGATACTCTATCAAACAGTTTTCGTGAATGTCCTTTTTCTGTTGTAATTTCCGTGGAAATATATGAGGCATTACATTCGGCACACCGTGCGTACAGAACCATTGAAGCTAATTCTTAGTTTTACAAGATCAAATTCATCTGTCTCTCGGGTAAGTTAACCGTTACTTTAACGATGCCGAAGTACAAATGTGTGTTCGACAACAAACGCGTAAAAAATCAATAAAAACTTTACACTTAATTCACCGTTAAACCCTTTTTTTTGCCAACAGATAAAAGCGAAATCTCTCAAGGAAATTTGGTTTTTGTGTAATATATGTTCTCTTGCTTTTGTTTTTTTTTTTTTTTATTATTGACGTACTTATTTATGTAGATATTTTATTAACTTACTTTCATTTAAATCGTTTTAAGAAGTACAAGATTCGAATAATTTATTCCGAAATGTTTATTGCCGAATTTTACGGATTTTAAAGAACTTAAACGTTAAAAGTTGGGATAGCATATTCATAGACTCAACGCCGTTTGATGACTGTCAATTTTTCTGTTGTAGCCATATCTACACTATCCTGACTTAGACATAAAAGCAATACACCGGATATTCAAAACATTTAAAGTAAAATGACCATTCTGACTTTTCATTACATTTTCTTGGCTGCGTGTGCAGTCCAGTAAAGAAATTGCGTTTTTTCTTCTGTAATTAGATTCGTAGTAAATAATATATATATATATATATATATATATATATATATATATATGTATATATGCTCCCCGACCCCTGTAGGGTTGAGCTCTCTAGCGAGGAAGTAAATGGTTGCCTCTAGCGTAATGCAAGACTCTTCATATGAATCGAGCTCTCGGTAGCTGTTAAGCGGATATATGTAAACACATGTGATACATAAGCGTTTAAATTTCCTTCGCTTGCGCTGGTTTCCTCGTGGCTGAGTGGTAGAATCTTGGATTAGCGTCAAGCGGGTTTTGATCCCAGCTTAGGGAATCTAGCCTGTCTAACCACACTGAAGAGTTCTGATGGAACGAAACAGGTCTGTCTGTGGATGACAATATATATATATATATATATATATATATATGTATAGTCAGCGTCCGAAGACTATGAGTGTGGATTATTCCCGCATAGAATATATGAGGAATTTCATATAAATACATATACATATATAGACTGTAATCCATATTTGCTGTTTATTAACTTCAAATTATACTTCCCCTGTGGGCTGGGGCTGTAGAGAACACCAACTGCATCTCTGCAGAGGGGTAAGACCCCCATTTTACGTGTGTCCTGTATATGACACCTAAATCTGATGGTGAGGCTCCAGTAATGCTGGAGCTTTGGGGAATGCAGAGTATCCCTTCATTACCATCACCCCCAGGTACACTCTGGCCGGGAGTGGTAGCACCTGTTAACGGTCCCATCTATGGGTTAAATAGAACAAAACCGTAGTTTGAGTTTACTCTTTTTGGGATCAAAACAATGTATTTATGGTAAACTGAATTGTTTAAAATAGAACTGTTTTGACTATATTCTGCTTACTTATACCAAACTTAACAGCTCGAAATAGAACTGTTTTGACATCTAAACTGTGTACTTATGCTTAACTAAATTATCTAAAATAAAACTGTTTTGACATTAAATCTGTGTATTGCCCTCTGCAGAGGGCTAAAACCTCCTGGATATGACACTATACGATCTGCTGGTGAGGTTCCAGTAATGCTGGAGCTTTAGGGAATGCAGAGTGCACCTTTATAGCAATCGTTCCCAGGTCCATTCTGGCCCGGAGTTGTAGCTCCTGAAAAGGGTACTATCAATGGATTAAATAGAATTAAACCGTGGTTTGAGTTTACTGATTTTTGGCATGTAAACTGTATTTATGCTAAACTGAAAATTTTTAAATTGAACTGTCTTGGCATTTAAACTGTGTTCTTATGCTAAACTAAATAATCCGAAATAAAACTCTTTTGACATTAACTCTGCGTATTACACTGTCGGCTAGGACTGTAGAATACACCGACTGCACCTCTGCAGAGGGGTAAGACCCCTCGACAAGTGTCCTGGATAGGACACTAAACAAACTGATGGTGAGGTTCCAGTGATGCAGGAGCTTTGGGAAAGGCAAAGTACCCCCTCACTGTTTTTTCTCCCAGGTCCACTCTGGGAATGGTAGCACCTGATTGGGCCCTATCTATGGGTTAAATAGAACTAAATGCATACTTATGCTAAAATGAATTGTTTGAATTGGAACTGTTTGACAAAACTGAATAGCTTGGAGTAGAAATGATTTTGACAATTAAACTGTACTTATATTTAAACTGCGTGTTTATGCTAAAATGTATTGTTTGAAATGGAACTGTTTTTGACATTGAAACTGTACTCACACTAAACTGAATTAAACGTGTGGAGTCATCTAATCAGACGAGGTGTATAATGATATTTTTCGCCGAAACAAATTTATGACGATTTAATCAGGTTTGAGTTTTCTTTTAATTGCTTTTATATATATATAAGTTGGCGGCCGAAGTCGAGGGTGACCAGAAGGCTTCCTTTTCAATAGCTACTATACTGAGGTGAAGGGAAGGGCGCTCCTTCTATCCCTGGATTGCTCCACTTTACTATTGATACGTACCTTATATTGATGAATGTTAAGCAGAGAAGTATCAAATACCATTTTTAAAGTTTTGTATGTGATAGTGTCTGTGATCCTGGGTTGAATTCTTTACTCCTTCATCTGACAGAGAGAAAAGTTTTTAAAAATGATCGATTAACATGTTATATAAGTAAGGTAATGATTTTTTATATTCATCATTTATCGTTAATCATACTTTCTTCTTTAGTTTAGTAAGGCTTTGAGCTACTCGATGTCTCTTAGTTCAGGTGTAATAGTCAGATGGTGCACACTTAGGCCAGCACGGAAAGGATATGACAATAATCATCTGTGATAATAAACCAAAGTCAGAGATATATTGAGATCTTAAACATCACAAGATGCACCGCCCGTGGTTAGCATAGCCCCTTAAGAATTGTGTCTCTCTCCTCGTGTCACCAAGAGTCGAACGCAGAAATGAATAAACCCGTTCGTATCCGAAACGACAGAGTCTACCATATTAATAATATGGCAATGCAACAAATATAGTTGATTTTTTGCTTTGGTGATGGTTTTGGAGGGATTGTTTATGTGTATGTGCCTAAGTTTGCGTGCGTTTGAATGTTCATGTGTTTGTATATGTGCTATTGGTCGCACATACATATATACGTATACCTGTGCATATAATGGCATGCATCTTTACATACAAGGGGCATAGGATAAGTTTCCAGACGTTTTTCGTATGGGCACTTTTCAAAAGAGTGCACACATGAAACTCTAGTCCCCTTCGAAGTAATCTCCTCCGGCTGCTATGCACTTGTTTTAGCGTTCCAACTTCTGGAAGGCCCCAATGGAAGTCCTCTTGTGTGAACGTGTCAATGACCTTCATCAAAGCCTCTTTCATCTCCTCAATTGTCTCATAACGACAGACTCTGAGCTTAGGGAATAACCAAAAGTCCCAGGGAGCAAGGTCTGGACTACAGGGAGGATGTGGAACTGTCTTGATGCCTATCTTGGTCAAATAGTCTATAACAAGGATGGAGTTGTGGACTGGTGCATTGTCCTGGTGGAAATGCCACTGACCCGATTTGAAGAGTGCTGGTCTCTTCCGACGGAATCTTTTCCTGAACTCCCTTAAAACCTCAACATAGTAACCCTAACCCTAACCGTTTGGCCAATCAACTCTGGTGTATTGACTTCCTTACTCCTCCCACACCTTTCATCATCCCTCAAAGACTCCGTGCCTTCCTTGAACCTCTTATGCCACTCAAAATCTGATGCTCGATTCATGCAAGATGGTCGAAAAGCAGTGTGAAGAATTCCATACGTTTCTGTGGCATTTTTTCCAAGTTGAAAACAGAATTTTATTGCATATCATTCTTCTAAAGTGTCAGATTGCATTTTCGAAATTCACCAGCTGTAACAATCAGTAGGGTGTATTCCAATTGCTGCTGTGGCTGTTTATTTGATGCTGAAATCATAAAATTTTGTCAGTCGTCTCATAAGAAGTATAGCAATAACATAGTGAATTATCAAGAATCTACGACCATATTAAATTTCCTTTCGAAAAAGTCAGGAACTTTTTGTATGCACCTCACATATACCCAAATTTCCACTGTCTGTTGGTGGAAAGAGGTGAGGCAAAGGAAGAGAGTGAGAGGAGTGGTGGAGAAAGAATTGTTACAATCAGAATCATTTTTCTTTTCTTTTTATCCTATCTCTATTTATAATAAGTAAAGACATTGCTAAACCTTTATAATATATATATATATATATATATATATATATATATATATATATATATATATATATATATATATAAACTCTATCATTGATATTGAGCACTATTTAATAATACCGCATTTGGTGCTCCATTTACTCTCCAAGTGAGTTAGTTATAATTATAAACCATTACAATACTAACTACACACCCGAACACACAAACAACCCCCATATATATATATATATATATATATATGTATGTATGTATGTATATATATATAATTTCCTTACAAGTATTACACTTTTCCCTCAAGCTACGGTCTGTCCCGCGAAAACGCTATCCTAATTGGATATTAAACAATATTAGACAGCTCTAGGTCTGGAAATCAAGAAGTGTTAGGAGTGCCTATTCATTGCCATTGCTCCCTGGCTCACTCTATCAAGAGTACCTATTTGGGGCTCATCTATGGGCAAAGACACATGGTGCAGTGGATAAAGCATTTGGTTGGAAGGTGCTTCGGGATTGAATTATCTTGATGCTGGAGGTTCTATCCCAACAACAAATAAAACTTACAATAACCTAACACTTTTACCCGGTCATGGTTAACAGATTTTGAACAGTCTACAACTGAGATTCAGTTTAAAGGTTCATTTCGAGATTCTGTGTGGATTCCCAAGTTCGATATGGAACACTAAAAGAAGTCCAAAGGTCATATTGGCCGAAACCTTTTGAACATAACAATAAAGATGAAGTCAATTGTCTGAATTTTCTAATTAATAAAATAGACTTGTCTAACGTTACTAATATTCGATATGACAGCGGGTATATATATATATATATATATATATATATGTTCGTCGAACTTGTATAGTTTTTTTGCCCCCCATCACAAAAACTATACAAGTTCGACGAACCAGACACGCAGGACACTGCTGGAGAAGCAAGGACGAGCTCATAAGCGATGTACTCCTGTGGACCCCCACTCATGGATGTGCAAGAGTGGGACGACCAGCACGAACTTACATACAGCAGCTATGTGAGGACACGGGTTGTAATCCTGAAGACCTGCCGGAGGCGATGAATGATAGGGAGAAATGGCGAGAGACGGTCAGGGATATCCGTGCAGGCGGCGCGACATGATGATGATGATATATATATATATATATATATATATATATATATATCTTTTTTTAAGCAACCACACGCATAAAAAGAAAACATAAATATTAACGTTCAATGAATATAATTCGCTAACATCTGGACTTAAAATAAACTTAGGCGAGTTGATATGCCATTATAATTCGTCACTCAAAATACACAGAGCTAAGAATAGGAAATGTAATACGTTATCTTGAAGTTCCAAGATATTAGAGTGCCTGTTTACTTTGTCCCCACTTTATCGGATTGACCGAATTGTGCATGTTGGCCTGAATCTTTGTTTTGGGAGATGAAGGGACAAAAATCTTAAAATTGCTTTTTCATTTTGAGTAGAACCTCGTAAATACACCTGCAATATAACTTAACACCAAGCAACGTAAATATACATTAAATTCCTTGGGACACCAACTGTGCGATTGTAATTGCTAGACTTTTCTCCATCTAAATACCTGTGGAATAAACAGAGGTCACTATAATGGCCTACGTCTCATTTGGTTTGAGATGAAGGGAAAAAAAGAATTCTAGAATTGGTTATCTCTTGTCTAACTTGAATCTTATACGTACAACTTGAATAAATACCAAGATAAAAGACTTTCGCTTGTGTTTTGAAGATGTAAACGCTTAGCAAGAAAGCAAGCAAGATACTGGAGGAAACAAGTATAAAACGATTGATGTCAGGCTTAAACTTCAAAAGGTTGATCCTATTTGGAGAGGATGACTTTGGGAACCGGTTTGTTTGACATGTGAGAAGCACGATGTGGGGCAGGCCAATATGCCGTGCGCCTTCTAAGGAACTGTAGCTATAAAATCCAATGTATAAATCCTATTATATTTAATCTGCTTACACTTTGCAGAGGCGAACTCTCAGAATTTAGTTATTGAATTATGAAGCCTACTAGTCCAACATATGTTTAAACAGTTTAACCCACAAGTACAACAACAAATACTAGAATTCACCATTAAATGCATGTTCGTATATACAGAAAAAAATATGCAGACAACGTATTTACAAATGAGTAAATTTATATAAATACACACCCAACTACACATGTACTCACATATATTAATATATATATAATATATATGTTTACAATGGCTTGTTTAAACATGCACATGCATAAATAGATCTTGTAACATTTCTCTTTTAAAAGTTGTGTGGGTATATATATATATATATGTGTGTGTGTGTGTGTGTGTGTGTGTGTGTATGAGCTGTGGCTGAGCTTGTCTGTTTAATACTATATATATATATATATATATATATATATATATATATACACTTAAACTTATATATATGTGTGTGTGTGTGTGTGTGTGTGTGTGTGTGTCTGTATGTGTGAGTATGTGTGTGTGTATGAGCGGTGGCTGAGCTTGTCTGTGTAATACTACATGGATATATATATATATATATATATATATATATATATATATATATATACACATAGGCTTATATATATATACATATATATATATATATATATATGTGTGTGTGTGTGTGTGTGTGTGTGTGTGTGTAAATTAGTTACTTAGATATAGGCACGAACATACAATAACATGTATCTCGTTATACTTTTAAACAGTGAAAATAAATTTCTCTGAAGTTCCGCACACAATGATATGTATATATATATATATATATATATATATATCACCATTATCATCTTCATCAACTTGAGCTGCTGGCACAGATTTTCCTGTCTTTTTCTCTCTATCCGTCCCTATCGTCCGTCGCTCCCTGTATTCTTCTAAACTATTTTCTGTGTCAGCGCAGAGCTTATGTGGGTAAGTTCTTTCTGATTGGTCAACACTGGTTGGTCAACATAGGTTAACGTTACTTATGGGTTCCTCCATGCGTCTCCTGCTGTGTCCCGCATGTCTTGTTCGTATTACTTAAATGGTTCAAGAGATTGTCGGCAAGTGGTCGTACAACTGCTGCTTCGTGGGGTATTGCTTCGGGGATTCGTTCAATATAGCTCGTAGCATTCTTGTGCAGTTACCATCTAGTGTTTCTCTAAACGTTTTTCCAATATCCATATGGTGCATTCATTGAGTAGTACTGACACGACCGCTGCTTAGAAGAAATTCCATTTTATTTCATCGGGTAAGTCAGTCTTCGGTATGATTGAAAGCCAATCAATAGCAGCCCATGCCTGGACTCAAGTCAACCTGGTTACTAGATCTATTGTTACCAAACTTCCTATCCTCAAAGAATATATTTTACGTAATTATGTATTTATGTACGCCTGCCTACAGAAATATGTATCCCTGAAGTTAGAGGTATATTTAAAAGCCTTGAACGCAAAATTATGATAAAGAGTCCCAGAACAATGTTTCTTTTCACAAAAAATTAATTCTATTCAAAACCAAATGTATGGGTATATTATTATATTCAGTCAGATATTATACAATGAAACCGATATTATACAATGAAACCGATATTATACCATACCGGACCATTGGCCTAATCAGTGGAGTGTTTGCCAAAAGTCCAGGAGACCGGGGTTTAATCCCAGGTCGAATTATACCAAAAAATCAAAAATGGTGCTTGATACCACCTTGCTAAACACTCACCATTATAAGGTAATGATCAAGGGAAAGTGGAGCAATCAAGGAAAGGAGCAGTGCCCTCCCATACACCTCGATGTAGTAGCTATTGAATTGGAAGTCAACCTCGACTAAGGTCACCAAATTTACAATATTATATCTTATCTAGTAACACACTCTACAGCGTAGGAATTATATTACTAAAAATATATATTACAAAACACAATGAATTAAACCTTAATATATTTATGCAATTTCATCTTACATTACAACTTAGCTTTTTCGTTCAGAATCACGAATAAAACATCTAGCGATTAAGAAAAATATTCTTTGAATAAAATTCTTTATTTTTTAAATCCCTTTTAAAATAGATTTTTTTAATTGGCAATAGATTATTCCACGACATGTAAACAAAGGAAATATATATATTGGCCAAATGTTTAATCGGAAAACTATTAGGCTTAACCTTTGTTGATTATTATTATATATGATGTCTTCAAGGTTTACCTCAGAGATCGAAACTTTGGACTTGGTTTACCATTACCTCCTGGAGAGCTCTTACTTCGGTTAATCGGACACTGTTGAAACTACAGATTATTATAATTGTTTTTTTTTTCATTCCTATCAGAATCAATATTTTTCAAGTAATTTCAATAAAAGTTTCTCTCGTTTTTCTCTCAAGTATATTTTAGTGTATATTCTGATGCATGTTTCTTTTGTTATAATATTTAAATTCGTGCATAGTAGCCACACTAATCAACCAATTGTTTTTAAAAGAATCTCTGCCAATATATCCGAAAGGTTATTTGTGCTTCGTGTGCATATACCTCTTTAGTTTGATTTGAATTCGCTCCCTTGATTTCTTCCTATGCGTCAGCTCTGGTTTCACCTTCTCAAAACTTTGCGATGAATATATTCCTCAATCTGAGTCAATATAATACAATAACGTAAATACACTGTTTTGACACAAATTTCTCATTGAAGCACTCAACCCCCCCACCCCAAAAAAAAACACATAAAGTACACTCTTGACGTTTGGATGATTTGTCAAATGGTATATCAACACCTAATGGATTGTATAATGCCACCATTTGATCTATTTGTAAATGTTTTAATTACAATCTTACTAACCATATCTTAAACTTTTATAGCAATCTTTTTTTAATCCCATGTTTTATATCCGTATGATACTCTTTTGTTTTCTTTTGGTTTTATTTAGTTCATTTTCTTGGTTTAATTCCTCTCAACCATACTGTGTTATTTAATGCCAAAGCCAACATTGGAGAAAGATTTTAGTTGTACCATTTAACACATAGCTGGGTAGTAAATAGGTTCTTTTTTTTTTCTGAAAGTAATTAGTCTAAAGATGAACTTTTTAGAATGAAAGGAGTTCAAATTCTCTACTACGATGTCGAAATCCGGTATGTCAGCCATTACGCCACGTCGGATTCTTCTTATATTCATTTGTTCACAGATATACGGTGTTAAAATCTCATTTAAATAAGAATTTAGACACTTGCGTTAAGTTATAAAATGTACTATGCATGCTGGGATATCTTTAAACAAACCTCTATGTAGGTCTTGTACAAGTTTAAATGAAATAAAAACAAAAAAAAAAAAACTGTTTTAGTCAGGTTGTCAAATTTAGTAGCTAAAGTTTGCTGAAGTATTTGCGCGTGCGTCAAGAAATCTTTCCTTCCCTAATATATCATTCATTACCTTGAATAATAAACTTAGTTTTTGCTGCTGTATAATTTATTGTTATGTTCACTTGTTTTGTTTCGTGGGAGGTCTCAGTGGAATTGGTATTATTCTACTATGATAGATGTTTGGAACTGTCCAAACTTCAATCATCACTCGTTGGGTGCTTGTAATTTAGTGGCAGCCATCTAATCCCTGGTGAACTCGATGACTGTTGGTTTGACCTTCAGCAAATTGTTTAAATATTGCCTATAATTTATCTTGATTGATTTATCGGTTCATTTTAACGGCAGGACAACTCATCTGGTTTTATTTTATGCCTAGAACTTTGGAGACTACTTTTATAATACATTAGTAATTATATTTTTGTGTAGCTAATTCTTAAGAGGTTATTGCACACTGTCATATCAAATAGTAATAATATTTGAAAAGATCTATTTCACCCATTGATTGGACTATAAGAAATACTATCACTTAAGATCAGCCTGGCCCTGGGAATTATGGTAATTAAATTGTAATGTGCACTCGTCAAATTTCCAGAACCATCTTCATCCGTTATTGTCTACTTACACCTTTTTTGTTGGTGGGGGTTCTAACTCCTTTGCAGGGAACACAGTAGAAATATGTTGAGCCCTTTCCACCGAATGGGTCATGGGTTGATATACCTACTTATTTTTCTTTTTTCATGCAGAAATTCAACAAATTAATTTTCCTTCTTTCTAGTTATATAATAAGAATACTGCATTTCGTGTAGTAGATATACATATTTTTCAGGAACTCCCCATGGCGTTGGGACTAACAGACTGTACTGTGACACGAAAGAAAGTGAGTTCAAAATCTAGTCACACTATTATGAGAAAGGCATGAACCTCTTAATACCTTCACATATGGGATAAAAATACCACTACACTTCTTCTTCTACAAAGGTGGCTTTAGCTGTGAGTAACCAATGGAGGATGATATGCCATTAAACTAAAGAAACCAAACAAAATAAATCTATACAGATTCATCTATATTCTTTTAGATTTATGATGAGATGTGATGTTTGAGACCAGAAAAAGTTGGTCTATTAATTATTAAAACTGATTGTGCAAATATATTAATCATGTTAATTACAATACTATTTTACCATTTTCAACATAGTTTCCTTAGAAATTAACACACCAATAAAAATGGTGAAACATTACTGAAAACCTTTAATTCCTGAGACGTTGTGTCTGGTTGACCACTATTTGTAGTTCTCAACAGTTCCTGATTGCAACCCGGAAGCTAGTTTTTACTTTAGCTTCGTTAGGTCTTAAGTCATATCAACCATTGTAGTTTATTTAATGCCAAATCCTCTTGATACGTACATATGAAATATATAAGATTTGTAAACGCATTTAGTGGATAACATTTGTAAACGTACCCGAGCTCATTCTGTTGCAAAGAATTAAATGGTTTCAAGTATTTCTAGCACGAATACTTCTACTTATTATTTATTAAAAGAAGTAAATTATTCGTAATCAACTAAACATCAAACTAGGACAGTTTACATTAGAACTCGACAAAGAAAAATTAAAAATAGGAGGGCTTGATGAAATATTCCCAGAAGTATGGAAGACAAGTTTAAGCTATAATCGGGCATACGTGCCTGGACCCAGCAAGGCTCATCAGGCCCACATTGCACTAACTGGGCCGATGACGAGCGTAGTCAAGCAGGGCTCAAACCTCGTCCCGTGCCCGAAGTTCCCCTCCCCTAACCCCCATTATAATCGACCTTCGGGTCATTGATCCTGTGTCAAGCCCTGTATGGTGGGAGGCAGAGACAAATATTAGTATGGAAGACAAGGGAATTTGACACACTGCTCCGACACTGTAATGCCGTATATAACCAGAACACAATAGACAGATGGAGAAAGGGGTATAGCCTCCTTTTCTTTAAGAAGAGGGACCTCGGAATGGCCAAGAACTACCGATGCATAACCCTTACCTCCACAGCGGCCAATATCTACAATGCTGTACAACGCAACCGCATAGAAACTAAAATTGAGAAAATACTTAGGAAGAACCAAAATAGCTTTCGGAGAAATCATTCTAAAGCATCACAAATTTTGAATATCTGTCGATTTCTACGTATTCGTGCAAAGACCTTGAGGCAACAACATCATTCGTCGATTTCTCCAAGGCATTTGACTCCATACACAGAGGGAAGATGGAGCAAATTTTTCTCGCCTACGGCTTCCCCAAAGAAACCGTAGCAGCCATAATGATACTATATAAAAACAGGAAAGTAAAAGTCCGCTCACAGACTACATCGACATTGTAGCAGCTGTATTGCAATGGTACGTATTAGCCCCATATCTGTTTATTATCTGCCTTGACAACGAGTTTAGAACGTCTATAGATTTAGTGAAAGAAAACGGTTTCAAGCTACCAAAGGAAAGAAGCAGAGGATACCCCGCACAAACAATTTTGGACGCAGACTACGCTGATGACAGAGCGCTTCTAGCAAAGACACCCGCCCAAGCCGAATCTCTGAACGACAAGTAGATGGCATAGGCCTCGGTGTCAACGCAGACATGTCAGAATACATGTACTTTAATCAAAGAGGCTACATCTCCACACTGAAGGGTGGTTCTTTGAAACTTGGGGACAAGTTCAGCAACCTCGGAAGTAGCGACTCATCAACTGAGAATGACATTATCATGCGACGAGAAAAGGCATGGACAGTTATCGATAAACTATCGGTCATATCGAGGTCAGACCTGAACGATAAAATAAAATGCAGTTTTTTTCCGAGCAGCGATTGTGTCGATACTGCTACATGGATGCACTACATGGACGCTAACTAAACGTATGGAGAAAAAGCTTGACTTCAATTAATCAAGAATGATGCAAGCTCTATTGAACAAGCCCTGGGGGCAACACCCCACAATACAGCAGCTATATGGCCACCTACCACCCATCACGAAAGCTATCAAAGTTAGACAAACCAGCCATGCCGGACATTGCTGGAGAAGTAAGGACGGATTCATGAGCGATATACTCTGGTGGACCTCTTCACACGGACAAGCAAAAGAAAGATGACCAGCAAGAACCTATATGTAACAGCTCTGTGCCGATACAGGATGTAGCCTGGAAGACCATTCGGGGATGATGGACGATAGAGACGGTGGCGAGAAAGGATCAGGGAGATCTGTGCTAGCAGTGTGACATGATGATGTTGATTATTATGTAACACTAACCTTTTAATTTAACATCAGTCATTAGTTGGCACACTGTTAAATGGTTTTACATATATAATTTGTGAATGAATCGTTCGACGGTAATTTTATTTTTAAATAAATAAAAACTAATTTGTACTGCTGTTGTTTCTATGCAGGTAAATGCTTTCAGTTCCTGAAAACTTACCCAAATAATTCTTTTTAATGATTATAATTTGTTTGCACACTGTGAATCGGTTTCAAGTATTACTATTTAACACAAATTATTCTATTTAACTCCATTCACTCATTTTCACGCGGTCAAATGGATCCAAGTGCTGCTACGTAATACCAATAATTCTTTTTAAAATCCAGGTAAATGATTTCAAGTATTTTGCACTAATACTTTTATTTGCACACACCTAAATCGTTCTAAGTATTTCTATGCATCATCAACAATTCAATTAAACATCAGTTATTTGTTTACACACAGTTAAATGATCACAGAGTTCTATTTAACCCATCGATAGGACCCTATCAGGTGCTACCACTTCAGGTCAGAGTGAACCTGGGAGCAATGGCAATGAGAAGGTGCTCCACATTTCCATGGGATTCAGATTGTTTAGAGTCATATCCAGGATAGTCGTTGTGGGGGGTCTTACCCCTCTTCAAAGATCCAGTCGGTGTATTTGACAGCCGCAGCCAAGAGGGCATGATGGCTTTTACAAACAGATATAGTTCAAATGTCTCTGTTCAGATGCCACTGTAATATACTTTTTAGCTCGAAACACGTCCAAAAGGAGCGTGCCTTGAAAGAAATAAAACTAATTTTCGTTTTGTTTGGTTCAATTTGGCTTTATGGCATAACAACCATTGTGGGTCGTTTCATACCAAATCCTCTCTTTTAAAATTTTAAAACGAGCTTGAATTCGTTTTATTCACACAGTTAAATGGTTTCACTTATTTCTGTCAAATACGAATACACAGCTGAATGTAAAAACAATTCTATTTCAAACAATTCAGTTTTAGCATAAGTACAGTTTCTTGTTTACACACGGGTAGTTATTAGTTTAAATACAGTTTTTTTTGTTTACACACAGTTAGATGTAAAATCAGTTCATTTAAGCAATGATTTTTGCATAAGTACCGTTTAAATGTCAACAGTTCTATTTCAAATGATTTAGTTTAGCATAAGTACGCAATTTTTGTTTACACACAGTTAAATGATCAAACAATGCTATTTCAAACACAGCATGTCAACATAGTGAAATGGGTCCAAGTACTGCAATGTATCACTAACAATTCAATTAAATATCAGTCATTTTTTACACATACTTAAATGTTCAAACAGTTCTATTTCAAATAATTCAGTTTAGCATATGTACACAAATTAAATGTGCAACAGTTCTATTTGACCCATAAATAGACCCAACTAGTATGACCAATTCAGGTCTGAAAGGACATGAGAGCGATTGCATAGATAAGGTACTCCTCATTCCACAAAGCTCCTGAATTACTGGAGTCTTACTATCAGATTGTTTAGTGTCATATACAGGACACTCTTTGAGGGAGTATAATCCCTCTGAAGAGATGTAGTCGGTGTATTTTGCTGCCCCAACCGACCGGTCAAGTGATTTTAGTATCAAGAATACAACAAGTCTGATCCCATTTATTTAAAATCAACTGATCAGTATAATTCTATTCGCAATTATTCTCAGGAGCAAAATTTGGAAAAACCAAACGCAGGACGTTGAACATACTTGCTGTATCTTTCACAGATATGTTAGATCCCCTGCCACTTAAAAAAGGTGTATCCTTAGTATGACACTAAACAACCTCTGATGGTGAAGTTCTTGTTTTAGAGGTTTGGAAACAATGGGATAGCCC
>OY757921.1:2027918-2155418 GCA_963585895.1 Sepioteuthis lessoniana | reverse complement strand
ACCTCACCTTAGGGACGTGTGTGTCTTTTAAATGTTTCTCCAGAACTGTTTTCTCCGTCTTGATCACCCCTGATTTCGGTTGATTAAATATGTTCCTTGCATATTTATATGATTCCTAGAAAAAACGTTCTTGCTCTTTCTTTCATTTCACCCGTCTCTTCCTCAGATTTTCTGCCTTGCAAAGAGCATTGTGCTTTTCTTTAAATTATTGCCAGATTTTAAGCAAACCCTCTTTTTCGTGAGCGTTGGCGAAACGGATTTGCTTTTTAAAATTGTTCTTCATTCTGAGATCCTGCATCATTCTTTGACGTCTGTTCTTTTTGACTGACGGCTTATTATTTTTCTCTTTCACCCTGTAAATTCTCATACAGATATTGTATACGAGGTGCATACGATAGGTTTCCAGACTATTTTTCATATAGGCACTTTTATTGATAGTACACATATGAAACTCTAGTCCCCTTCGAAGTAATCTCCTCCGGCTGTAATACACTTGTTGTACCATCCCAACAACTTCTGGAAGGCCTCATAGAAGTCCTCTTGTGTGAGCGTGTCAATGACCTTCGTCACAGCCTCGCTCATCTCCTCAATTGTCTCATGACAGCCTCTGAGCATAGGGAATAAACAAAAGTCACAGGGAGCAAGGTCTGGACTATGGCGAGGGTGAGCAACTGTGTTGATGCCCATCTTGGTCAAATAGTCTGTGATGAGGATGAAGTTGTGAACTGGTGCATTGTCCTGGTGGAAATCCCACAGACCCGATTTGAAGAGTTCTGGCCTCTTCCGACGGAATCTCTTCCTGAACTTCCTTAAAACCTCACCATAGTAACTTTAACCCTAACCGTTTGGCCAATCAACTCTGGTGTATTGACTTCCTTACTCCTCCAACACCTCTCATCATCCCTCACATACACCCTGCCTTCCTTGAATCTCTTATGCCACACGACAATTCTAAATGCCCATACGAAAAATTCTGGAAACTTATCGTATGAACCTCGTATAACTTGGCTATTTGCATTTAATCGTTGATTGTAATCCTTACTTCCCAGTTTTTTATATAGCGTCTTGCTTATGATGTTATCAAGCATACACCACACTTCCCTGTCGGATGCCAGTGGAAATTTTATTCTTGGCGAAACGGGTTACATCTCATCCTTTGATTCAGCAGCTCGGATATCCCCCGCATCCTGGCTTTGGTTTTCCGACGTCTTGTATCTGCCTTGGCTGAGTGCTGCTCCTGAAACGTTGTCCGAGAAAGACAACCGACTTTTCTTTTATGGACTTTCGCTCTCTTTTTGGATCTAAATTCCCCACGAAAGTCGCATGGGGAGTCCGAGGGGAATTCGTTTATCGAGGTCTGTTTATCTGTCTGGGATCGTTGACGATCATTCCAACTGGATTCATCATCCTCCCTCTCTTTACGTAACTTTGTGATGATATAAAAAACCTAAAAACCTCTTTTAAAAATACTCTTTAAAAACATCGAAACAACCCTCGGTGAAAGCCTATGAAAGGTCAGAAATCGTTAGGGACAATTTTGTTAAATTCATCAATCAATTTCAACGTAGAACCACGTCATTAATTAGGAAACTAAAATGTATCATAATAAAATTATGTAGATAAAATGTGTATTTATTATTTAATCAAACATGCTTATATATATATATATATATATATATATATATATATATATGGGGGCGTTAAGATGGATAAATTATAGTCTAAATTACGTAAAAATGAAAATAACACAGATTCATCAGATAAATTTACCAAAACTATATATTTTTTAAAATCCTATTGATTAAATCTGTTCGATGTAATCGCCATTGGCTTCAAACACGGTGTCTTGACGACTTCAAAATATCCTGTAAGCCTTTCCGAAGTTTTCTATATCTAAACTGGTCAATGCTGCGGTTCACCTTGCCTTCAGTTTATCTTTGGTGGTGCACGTAGTGTTGTTGGATTTTCACTAAATCACGCGCCTCAAATAAAAATTAAGGGGATAAAAATCGGGAGAATTAGGTGGCTAGATTTTAGTTAACAGAATTTCTTAGACAGCTAAGACTGTCTTCGACTTCTGTGGATTGTCAGAGAACCCTATTATCATATGTAGACTATTCCAGCATATACCCTCTCGATCCATGTCAGTACTTCTAACTCCATACACTTGATGTTGGCTTTCGTGTTGAGTTTGAGGCCATGGGGGAAGATGTATGGAGAGATAAAATAGAGTCACCACCCAAAACTAGGTGTTTGGTTTTCATCAGTATTAATATGAATCTGTTCTTAAATGGACACCCAAATACTGAAATCGTCAAACTGGGGTATGTGGCATAAGAGCCAACCGTTTAGCATGCTGTTTCCAAAATTTCTGTAAAAGTGAATATTATCGTAATTTTGTTTTCTTCTCAGTAGCCAAAACCCGAAAAAAAATACATGAATGAAATTTGTTGTCTAAATTTCTGAAACGAAGCTTGGTGATTTTTATCATTAAGGATTTTCGGGCTATCGTCTTCATTTTTATTGTTTCCTCCTGCCTTCTTTAGGTGTTTGTAGAACTCGGGAACCTTCACGGAACTTCGAACTACGTCCTTTATTGAATCTTTGACGGTCGCCCGTTCTGATTCCGTTAGCCATAACCGGGTACAAGCGTTAAGTATTCCTGTATTGTTACTCGCCAGCAGCCAGGATTGAACCTGCAACCTCCAGATGATTGCCTGCTTAGAAGCTTAGGGAACAACGCCTATAACTGTTGGACACATAGCGTACCCGGTTATGGCTAACTGAATAAGAACAGGTGACCCCCATGGATTCAAAAAAGGACGTAGTTCGAAGTTCCTTGAAGGTTCCCGAGTTCGACAAACACCTGAAGAAGGCCGGAGGACATATCGAGCGAAACGTTATGGACATAACAATAAAGATGATGACAATAGTCCGAAAACCCTTAATGAAGAATGAAATTATTAATTTAAACTGGTGACAATTTACACATAGCTACCTGTTAACACAGACACATAAGCACAGACGTATATATATATATATATACTGAACAATCCATTCTTTTACTACCATAACAATGGACGACTTATCCATTTTAAATTCTCTGACAATTTACGAAGAAAGATACTTCATTAAATTTTGCAGTACAGTAGCCAAAACCCAAAACAAAAGGCATGTATAAAATGGTGATAATTTTTTCACATAGCTACCTGTACACACATGAATATGCTTCGAGCGTCCTGCGGGTTTAGCCACACTGAAGAGTTCTGATAGAACGAAACAGTCTGTCTGTGGATGACAATATATATATATATATATGTGTGTGTGTTGTTATCAACAGACAGACTGGTTCGTTGTATTATGGCACATCACTCTGGCCAAACACTGCATGGCGGGATCGAAACCTTCCTATCTTTTCGTTAGACTGATAACTTTTCCGATCAGCCATTTCAGTGACCTGCGTTAGCATTGGAATTTACCGTATTTTGTATCTAACTTTCGTTTGTTTACATTTTACGCTATCGGATATCGGAGTGCTAAATTCATTAGAGGAGATTTGCTTTACGCGGGTGGAATCCGTTAAATCCTTCGTCAGAGTGCTCAACCCTTGGGAGAGGAGTGTATATCTTGTCATCAGTGTGTGTATATATATATATATATAAGGATATTTCATTAAAATTTGCAGTACATTAGCCAAAACCAGAAACGAAAAGTACGTATGAAATTAGTAATTTAAAATGGTGACAATTTACACATCACTACCTGCACACACCCCACACACACCTGCACATTCACACAAACACACACGTATGTATATATATATATATATATATATATAGGTTGTGTGTGTGTGTGTGTGTGGATAGGCAGCAATCTTTCATTAAAGCATATTTGATTAAATTATAAAGACAGATTTTGCCTATGTAATTTTACTAAGATTCTTTCAAGTTTCCTGATAAGTGTCTTGATTTCAGGTTGGGGTTGGCGGATAAATTTACCAAAATTGTTCCGAGCACGTTCAGAGCTTTCATAGGTCATCCTCAGGGGTTGCTTGCCTATATACAGAGTGTTTATTAAGCTTTTTGAAAGAGATTTTTAAGTTTTTATAACATTACAAAATTACGTAAATTTGAATTTGGAATAGAATGGGTTTTAAGATGTAAGGCTATGGAGCTAGAATCCTTAAGGTAAATCATAAGCCGTCTTGAAAGAGGTGTAGTGGTAGGACTAACATACGTATTATTTTCTTTTGAGACACACTCTTCCCACGGACATTTGAAAATAGATAGGACGTTTGTCCTATCAAGAAGTTCAGTGTAGGGAAAATAGTTTTTGTAAATAATTAGATGGGAGTTTTCAATTTATTGTAGTAAATGATAAGTCTTACTTTTTTGGTAGGATCGTTAGGGAGAACATTTTTTTTTTTTAAATATATGTTCATCTATCTTATAATTACTATGAAATTATTTTTTGTAGTAAAGGTTTATTGATTGTTTATAATTTAGAGTATTGTCTATGTTATGTTGTTCTGTTTTATTAATGAAATTTTTAATTTTATTATCAACTATGTAGTTGAGAAACCCGTTGCTAGTAAGGGTTTGTTTTATATCTTTAATTTTGTTTAGGAAGATAGTTCAAGAGGAAGATAGTAGTTTAGCCCAGGAAATAATGTTTTTTTATGATTGTTTTTTTTTTTTTATAACAGAAGGGACATTGAACTATAGTGATTAATGTTGGTAAGTATTTTATACGTGGGGGTGGTAAATCGGTCACTATTGCTTGTGTTTATTAGTACACCAAGAAATGGGATTTTTATTGTTGATATTGATTTTTTGTGTGAAACTGAGAACAGAATTATTTTGAAAGGTCTCTTGTATTATGTTAATTTCATCTGAGCTACCGGCGAAGGGATGTCATCAGCGTACCTTAAATAAATATTAGGTTTATTGATATTATTAAAAACCTTATTTTCAAGAGCTGACATGTAAAAGTTACTGAAAATGAGTCCCAAAATAATATAGACAAAATGTGTCTATATTATTTAATTAAACATGCTAATATATATATATATATATATATATATATATATATATATATATATATACTGAACAACCCGTTCTATGATCATCTTAACAATGGACGAATTGTCTATTTTAAATTATTATGACAATTTACGAAGAAAGACATTTCATTAAAATTTGCTTTTACAAAACAACCATACACACGTTGAATTGGCACGAGAAACAGTAGGCAAGGTTGTTTATGGTAACAGTAAAATAGTAGAGGCAGTCATCTTATTTTTATGGCTTACTCGAAGACACTTTTGCACTGAATCTATCCATTGAATAAAACGGTAACGTCGTTTTTGTTCTACTCCACTGAATGATGCTTTAGATAATATAAAGACCAGGTTTTAAATGTCAATTTTCGAAGCAGACGTTTCCGCTTTCCTCGTTTCCGTTCCCTAAATTCAACAGTATATTTTTGTAATGGAAAATCAGTAACAATATAATGTTTGTTAAAGTATCTATTAAACTATTCGATTGCTCGTCTTTCAGGCTGTCTTTGATTCTCTCAGTCTTAATGGTGTATTATCTTTATGTATTTTTGCTTCCGTCCTCAATAAGGAATAGGGTGGTACTATAGACTGACAAATGGTTAGACCAATTTCACTGTTAGATAAGAGTATATCAAAAGAGCATTCATTATTTTTTACTAATATTTACTTAAACTAGAAAATTACAGCTCAGTTTATAGAGCGATTGATTCATTTTAACGGCATGTCAACTTTTATGGGGTAATATTATCTCTAGAGGCTTAGGAATTGCGTTTATAGTACATTCATATTTACATTTTTAGTGTAGTTTTTGAAGTTTTTTTGTTTGGTTTCTTTGTTTAATGGCATATCAACCTTTGTAAGTTTTTTTAATGCCAAAGCCATTCTCCTAGAAGAACAGTAGTGGTACTATTTAACCCATAGCTGGTAGGATAAGGGGGTTCATACCTTTCCCAGGGGTATTTGCCCGAAAGTGAACATAATAACGCGACTGGAGTTCGAACTCGTTTACTTATGATTTCGCAATCCATCTCTTTAACCCTTACACCACGAGGACATCCCCTAAAGTTTTTTGTACTCAGTAGTATGAAAGGCAGTGCTGATATTAACTTTTTATGGATTATTTAAAGTCAACATTTGGTTAATCTGCGAAAGTTGGGTTGTAATCATAAATATTCATTTTTAATATCCGATTGAGTCCTTTTAAAATTCTCTTTTTATTTCTCTTTAATCGTTTGTCTTTACACGTTTATATGGCCTCAAGTATTCCTATCTAATGAAAAATATTCACATAATTGGATAGTTAAAGATATTCTTATATTATGATATACATTTATTCACAATTATAGGATTTTAAGTTACTATTCCTATTTCATAATAATTTCTTTGCACCAAGTTTTACATTTTCTAGTGTCTAATAATCCTTGGGAAACAACTATTGCTTCAAGTAACAATTCTTACCCCATTAATTTGAACCACTTTATGACATTAAGTAATCATATCGAATACAAATGATTTTGTCAATGGACCTACTAGAACCAGAGATGCTGTTCTAATAGGCACTACTCCTCCGGATCAAAATGAATCTGGTAGTAATGGCAATGAACGGGTATTTTACATTCATCAGAGCTCCCGAACTGGACTCTTACCCACGGATAAAATTAGTGTCAGAACCTAAGACACCTCTTTTTGGGGGAGTTGTTTTAACCCCACTATCGAGGATACAGTCAGCGTATTTTCCACCGACGCTAAGAAGGCTTTGATGTCTAATTGTTGTAATGCAGAAAACTTTTTGCTTAGATGTGTCACAAGGCCTCATGAATGAGGCACCCAATGAGAATCGAACTCACTCGTGAGATTCACTAGTCTAGTTTGCTAAGCTGCACACCACCCACGGTGCCCTAACTCTTTAATTGTATTTATGAATTGTTTCATTCAATAAATGCTGACAAAGAAATTCAATAAATTAAACAGATAAACTAAACAACTGTCATTTGTTTTTTTAATTTAGAACTTCATGATGGACAATATTTTTCGTAAATGTAGGAATGTATTCCTTTGTTAATTGTTCATTTGTCATTCAATCGTTAAAATATTGGAAAATACGTTTTTAGGGTTTTAGATATTAGAACATCTAGAAAACCTGTCAATAATTGTTGAAATTTTTTCGACTAGTATTTAATTCCATGATCTTTAGCTGTATCAACCTCGTTTGTTTTCCATATTTACTGACCCCTCTGCTCGGGAAGGATATAACACGAGGTCAGTTTTTAAGCGGAGTTTAACAGGTTTGAATTCAGAGTTTTCCTTCTCCTAGACTAGTTGCCTCACCAAGGCTGAATAACCCAGTCTGCCAACTACTTAGCCATAGCTGAAGGGAGAATAATTGGATTCATACCTTTCGCAAGGGATTTAGTGCTATATGAAATGCAATCTGTCTCGTCCAGGATTCGAACTCGTGTCGCCGTGTCCATTTCCTACGTCAATAACCATTACACCACCGGCACCTCGTTTGTTTAACGTTCTGGTCATTTGTTTAACAACTTATAAACTCCTTATTTTTCAAGTCCGCTGGGCTTTGAATAAGCTGACCCCCTCTCCAAAAACGGGTGTTCTTGGTATACACCAATCTGCATCTGATATTGGAGCTCTAGTTCTGGAGGTCTGAGAAGTGTGTAATACCTATTCATTAATGTTACTTCCAATGTTAGTTGGAATGATAATACCTTTTAGGATCAACAATAGCTTGTTAAAAATGAATCATTTTCGATAGGACTGCGTGCAAAAATACCTAAGAAACAACTACACAAAAAATGTAAATATGAACGTGATTACCTAACCCCAAGGCACAAAATAACCCTTGTCAAATTGATAAGCCGTCTTAAACAAACAACCAATACATATCAACTGACTCGTTATACATTATTTGATACCAAAGTTTGATTCTGTGAATTTAATTACCACGACCAGAAAATCCGCCGAACACCTACTTACGGGAACACTGTTTCGACCTTATTAGGTCTCATCAGCACTGTATACCGTAATCTCTATCACTGGAGATTGAACAAGCGACCACAGATTGCAGTGCCGAAACTCTACAACTGAGCCACCAGTTCATATCGCACACAAATGACGCCAAATCAACTAGTCATAGTGACTGCGCAGCCAAATAACCTAACTGTGTCTTGCAAGTTACATCCGTACTCTTTCCAGAGGACACGGTCACCCCCACAGGGCCACGTATATCGTGCGTAGGTGTTCGGCGGATTTTCTGGTCGTGGTAATTCAATTTACAATATTAATTCCTCTACTTAAAAAATAAAAATATGTACATCTACAAAGTTTGATTCGTTAGAGAATGTTTGATTATTACACTGGTTTACAAAAATACATTTTTGGTCTGAAGCAAGAATGGGGATAGGTGTTATTTGTTAATTTGGGTGTACTGATTTCAAATTTATAAATAGTTTTGCACTGTCACCTCTAGTTTTCTGGCTTTTAAATAGTCTCATTTTAGTATAAACAGAGAATATATGTGCATATTTCAAGAGTTGCAGCAGATTATAACAGATAAAACAGGATAAATAAAGAACACTGATTAAATCAATATACTTGCATGACACAATTACACAATTCATAGTACCACAGACAGCCAAAAGTGTGTTTTCTAAGAAGATCTGGTGTATTTTACCTCCGGGATGTCACGCAAGAGTATCCAGCAGAAGTCTCCCATCATGCAGGGGTTCTATTTGCCTTGATAGTTGCTCTCCATCTTCGTAATGTCTTGGTGGAATCTTTCTCTATGCTCATCACTCACTGCTCCAAGGTTTGGTGGGAAGAAGTTGAGGTGGGAATGGAGAAAATGAATCTTGAGTGACATTCGGCACCACATATCCTCGTAAGACTTTAGCAACTTCTCAATACAGGCTTGGTAATCAGGTACGCGTGTGTTACCAGACTGACTTGAATGCTTTCCATGCTCTCAGTTCCTTTAAGTTAAGAATCTCCTCAAAATCAGTATCCTTCAGCACTTCTCAGATCTGAGGTCCAACAAAGATGCCTTCTTTGAGCTAAGAAGCACTAAGACCTGGGAACACAGTAGACAAGAGTTGGAAGGCTGCACCATTTTTGTGCAACGCGTTCACGAAATTCTCCATCAAACCAAGCTTGATGTGAAGAGGAGGAAGATGCACCTTATTCATGTCCACCATAGGATTCTCCTTGAGGCTGTATTCGCCAGGAACAAAAGTGCTTCTAGACCCCAAGTCTTTCTGCTTGTAACGCTGGGATACAGCTCGACTATCCCTGAGACAGAGAAAAAAACAGTACTTAGTGAAGCCCGCTTGCATACTCATAAGAAGACCAATGACCTTGAGGTCCCCACTCAGACTCCATTGGTACTCGCTGTACTTAATAGCTTCTAAAAGAAGCTCCATATTGTCATAGGACTCCTTTAGATGGACAGAGTGTGCAATGGGAATGCTGGGATATTTATTGCCGTGGTGCAGAAGACCACCCTTGAGACTTCGCTTGGAAGAGTCTATGAAAAGACGCCAGTCAGAAGGATTATGTGGCAAACCAAGGGAGGTAAACAAGCCAGGTATATTTGTGCAGTAGCACAACTTGTTTTCCATGTCGAAAAAGGAAGCAATGTCTTTGTTCCTATTTCTGAAACTGGTGATCCAAACATCTTCCTGGACTAGGTTCCACTATTTAAGCCGAGAAGCTAAGAGCTCTGGCTGCTATTTTGACAGATACAAATCACGAGCAAGATCATAAAGGTCTTCTTGTGTGATCCAGTGTGGCTCATTGCCACTTGTCCTGAATATGTAGACTCAGTATCTTCCAAAGATACTGACTCGGCAGAATCCTCCCTTGAAGGCGTTTCTTCTGATGATGAGGAAAGAAGATCCTTATTTACTGGAGGTGTGGGTACAGGAAGATCATCTGAATGGGGAACGGGTCTCATAGCAGATCGAAGGTTGGGATATTTGATCTTTTTCCTACAAGATGCATTGAAACCAGTTATATTAGTTAAACAAAAATAACAATCATCTGCGTAGTTTCGCAGCTCTCCAAACAATCGGGACTGCAAAGTTGAAAGCAAAGTTGAAAACTAAATATAGGTGATGTTTATCCCTATAATACCCACCCGTAGGAAAATATTTGTGCAAATCATTTTCTTTTTTAACCAATTAATGTCTACTTAACAAGTACTACCATTTCTTGTCAGAGTGGGCTTGAGAGTAATGGCAATGAAGGGGTATGGTATTCCATAGTTTCGAGTTCTTCATAACTGGAGCCTCACCATCAAATGTATGTCTGTGTCATACCCAGGGTACACATTTTTTAATGGTGGAGGAGGGTCTTATATATCTGCGGAGAATACAGTCAGCTTATACTAAGCCCTACTAATAGGGTGTGACAAAAGTGATGACTTGCATTCGATATTCCCAACGTATGACCCTGAGAATAATTGCGGACAGAATAATACTGATCAGTTGATTTTAAACCAGGATAGCCAACCTTAAAAATAAATGTGATCAGACTTGTTATTTTCTAAAATCACTGGTCCAGTCGGCTTTGGCAGCAGAATACACCGACTGCATCTTTGCAGAGAGGTTAGACTCCTCCAACAAATTTCCTGGATATGATACTTTACAATCTGATGGCGAGGCTCCAGTAATGCTGGAGCTTTGGGGTATGCAGAGTTGCCCTGTATTGGCATCGCTCCCTGGTCCACTCAGGACTGCATTGGTAGCACCTTATAGGGTCCTATCTATGGGTTGAATAGAATTGTGTATTTATGCTGAATTGAATTGATTGATATGGAATTGCTTAATGATCAACTTTATGTAAACAAATGACTGATGTTTAATTGAATTGTTTGCGATACGTAGCAATACTTGGAATCATTTAACTTTGTTGACATGCTAAACTGAATCATTTGAAATAGAACCGTTTGATCGTTAAACTATGTGTAAACAGAAAACTGTACTTATGCTAAACTGATCCGTTTGAAATAGAACTTTTGACATTTAAACTGTAATTATGATAAATTGAATTGTTTGAAATTGAACTATTTTTTACATTTAATTGTATTTTAAAAAAAAAACTATATTAGAACAAATAACTACCAGTGCGTAAACAAAAAAACTGTATTCTAATACTAAGTAAAATTGTTTTAAATTAAGTGAAACCATTTAACTTAGTGCAAATGATGAGTTAATGTTTGTTTAAAAATGTAATCTACAAAATATGAATAGATATCATATATTTGATATATGTGTAAAAAGGATTAAGCATTAAATGGCCTACAATGATTGATATGCCATAAAATCATTCCAAACCAAACTACCCTTAGCTATATAAATGTTGCATCCTGATGTCTGCAGAAATGAATGAGAAAACTATGATTTTCAGAGGAAACTAGATACATGAAAATAACCTTGTGTCGTATTTTACATCTGTGTGCATGAAAAGAAACTATTGCAAGAAAGTTATATAATAAATAGTAAAATTATGAATCTAAAGAAAAATAGAGAAATTATGACAAGACAAGGGAACTCATGCTTAAACATCAAGTGAAAAATATCCAGAAAATATTATTAGGTTCTGTTTTTTGTTTTAAATCCTTTTACTTCCGATCCACCAACTTGTAATACCCTGTATTTATGGTTTATCGTCTCTTATTCATTTATTTTTTCACCCCATTCATTGGTTCAATACAAAATATCTTCAGAGACCAAACTCGTCACGTGTGTTTATTTTTATTTGGTTTTATTTGATTTTGTATTTAATCATTTCGTTTCTTCTTTACTTGTTTCAACATGGCGATCAGAGGTCGGCGGAAGAACACAATTTTATAAGGTGCGTGCGTTGGCACAGTATGGAGTAAAACTATTTGAATGGCGTGTGAAGAAAGATATAAATGTTAGTTAATCTTGCAACAGAATTCGTGCAACAGATTTATGGTTTGATGCGAGTGGGTTTTTTTTATATTCTCCATTAAAAAATCGACGCTGACATGTATATAGTTCAGAACGAGGAAGTAATGTGGATAGATAAAAATATGTACCCGACACCCTCGCACAAATATAAATATATACATAATACATGCCTGTATATATCTGTAAACATCCACTATCACACACATACACACACACACACACGCGCGCGCGCGCGTATATGTACATATGCAGAGAGCGAGAGAGCGAGAGAGAGAGAGAGAGAGAGAGAACTGATTTCTTAAGAAATGGTTCTTGTCAAATCATTTCTTTTCCTTCTATTGACGCATAAGCTTCCGCCATATAGCACCCTCTCCCTCCCTCCCTTTCTTCTCTCTCTCTCTCTCTCTCACTTTTTCATATATATATATATATATATATATATATATATATATATGCTTGTTTGTTTGTTCAGTTCAGAATCCTACATAAAACTGTGTCACGAAGTAAAAGATTCTTCCTGCTTTAAACAAGCTTCTCATGGGCCTGTTTGTTAACTCAACAAAGACAGCGATTCTTTTCCTCATGAGGTTTGTTAATTCAGAAGGCTTGATCAAAAATTGATTATTAGAAATAAAGAAAGCAGTTTATTTGAAAAAAAATGTGATAGAGAATTAGAAATGACATACTATTTTCAACTTTCTTTCTCATTTTTTATAACTTGTTTTATTTTTTGCTTTCTTATTTTTTTCAATAAATAGTTTATTTCTTGACAGCGTTTATGATTTTTTGTTGTGATTGTGCTATAAGAAGGCTATTCATATTAACAGGTATGAAAATCATCATCAAGGCAAACATGTGGGGATCAGATTGACCACACCTTCACTTAGGAGAAAGATTTTCGTTAGGGAATTATTAGTGATATCCAATAAATAAATGGTAACTAAAGTTATCTCTAGGAATCAATTATTATTTATTATTCAACACAAAACAGAACTTTGTACATGTAAATTTAAAAAAAAAAGATTTCAGCTTATCAATAATTCCTATAGTCTGAGTTAAAAGTACTTTTAGTAAGAATAATGAATAGACACTATGAGAATGGATAATGTTGATAATGTTCAAAGGGTTCAAAGAGATTATAACGAATTATTTTGCCTTAGCTTTGACAAAGATTTGTCTTTGTTTTAGAAAATATGAAGAAATAAAAACGTTGACAAACGTAGATGAGGGCTCCCTTTTCATTAACTACTACACAGAGGGGTAAGAGAGGGCGCCACTCCTTTCGTTAAATTGCTACACTTTACCCTTGATTCGTGCCTTAAAATTCTGAATGTTTAGCAAGGCAGCATCACTTACCATTTTTTGAGTTTTTGCTATGATTTGACCAGGGATTGAAACTCGGTCTCATAGGCCATTGACCGATAAAATCACACCTAGATTTTTTTCATCATAATTGCCACTATGTCTGATATATTTAAAAATAAATTAAGTATTCTAATGAAATTGATATATTATACTTGATAAAGATTACAGTATCATTCACAACTCAACAAAATCGAATTTTTATCTCTTAACCTTGGAAAATTCTATGTATCCATACACCGACCAGGAAAGATACGATATCTCTCTTTTTGGGAAAATACGAAAGCGTTCGAAAATGAGATTTTGACATCTTTCAGGGTTTTTACACGTAAATTTAAGATTCCAGTAAAAATAAAAAAAATAAGATTCCAGTAATACACTATATTGATTTGCCATCTACCCTCCAAATACATTTAAAGATTTATTTTATGAGTTTATTCATATACAATGCAAACTCAAATTGATTTGATTTTATCTACATTCCTAAAACGTTTAATGATTCACTTTAATTTATTTACATACTATTAAAACCCAAACAAAATTGATTTTAAAACTTTTTTTACAAAAATTATTCTGCGGAGAAATGATTGATTTTTATCTATTCTTAATTATTCAGTACAGATAAATACAGACGTTAATCTTAATCTGAAATTTAAAAAAAACTGAAAAATGATGTGAAATGTATATGTTCTTTTAAGTTTTATTTTGTAGTGTTTTTTATAGTGCTATTTCAATTTTCTTTAAAAAAAACGGGAACGAATTTTCATTTTTTTCTGTCGTTTCCAAAAATGATTAAAAACAAACCAACTGTTGTAAAATAATAATGTGAAATATATACGTTCTTTTAATAATGTGAAATATATATGTTCTTTTTAAGTTTTATTTTGTAGTGCTTTTTTTAGTGCAATTTCAATTTTCTTAATGTTTAAAAAAAAAAACGGGAAGGAATATTTATTTTTTTCTGTAGTTTCCAAAAATGATTAAAAACAAATCAACTGTTTTTAAATAATAATAATAATAATAATAATAATAATAATAATAATAATAATAATAATAATAAAACATATTTTAAATATTGATTTATTGGGATTTGATTTATTTTTACAATTTTCAATATATTATTTTATTTTAATTGTTACACAGGAAGCACTGTTACTCGGTAACATTAAGTATTTATTTATTTGCTAATTGATTTATTTAAATATAATGATAATTTTATTATCATTGATGTTACAAACAGTCACAATTTCGTCTTCTATACTCATCAAAATTTGGTGATAGTTTTTATAAGTGTTGTAGTCTTCAGATAAGACCGGTGGAAGAACATCTCAAATAACGGGTGATAGGTAAACGTTATTTTATTTGCAGAAAAAGGAAGTAATACAAAGGAAGTTCTAGCCGTTCTCGGCTTGCAGTCCGTCTGTCAAATGTCTCGTAAGGAAGGAGAAGTTGTCTCCCCCGAGCGAGCTAAGTTCGGAGAAAATGTTTAGGTTGGATGAGCCCATCTTTGGGGTATGGTAGGATATGTCCCCATTACAATAAGCATTTCTGTTGAAAAGATAATTCAGTAAAAATAATTTCGCACTAGAAAAAGTCATATATCTTACAACAAAAGCACAAATGTTGCTTGAAAAAAAAAAAAAAAAAAAAAGACATAATTATCCGATCTGTTTAATTACAAAGAAAATCATTAAAAAAAAGGATTAACTTTATATGACAAATCATATGCAAGAGGTAATTTTTCGTTTGGCTATGATCCTTGAAAGCACACACACACACACACACACACACACACACATATACACACATCCATGCACATTTTAGAAATTGCACATGAAATATACAATATTTCAAGAAAACAGTCGCCAATTCTTTATGAAAAAACAAAAAAACAGAAAAATACATTTTTCAACATTTTCTGGATGTTGCAAAAAACATAAAAGGATGTGCATTAACATGGAAAAGAAAATAAGCGAAAATATTTACATCTATATTTTCTGTAATAAAATCAAAATAGTCGAACCAAAATCCAAAATGGAAAACATTAATGTTTACATAGATTATAATTATAAGGAATTAATTATTTAAAAAAAATGAGCCATTGTTTCAAGTCCGCTTCCAGTGAAAGATCGTAGCCGAATGATTTCCAGACCTCTTTATGTAAATGGCCTTGTGATGTTATCAAACAAAACAATCGCAAGAATCAAATTTATTGCAAATCGAACTCTCCACCTTAAAGTCAACTTAATTTTTTTTTCTTAAAATAAGATAAATATATATACCTTAAAAATGGAGGTAACCTCTCAAAACCGAATTTTCAGTTTTTCCATCTTTTTTTTTTATTGTTATTCTTTTAATTATTTTTTTCCATTGAAATCTAATCTTTTTTTAGTTTGGTAAAAGTTTTGCACCAAAAGTTAAGATAGAAATAAAATTTAGTAAGGCTTTACCTCAGAATACTATTTACAAATCAAATTCGTGCAATTTCTATATGTGCATTCAGGTATGAAACGTTTCACACACACACACACACACTGACAGAGAGAGAGAGAGAGAGAGAGAGAGAGAGAGAGATGAGGAGAGAGAGAGAGAGTACATTTTCTGTTTCGTGACTATTTTCTTGTTTTGGTGTCAATTTTTTAAGAAATTAGAATAAATCTTGCTTTACAATAAAGTTGTTTATTATTATACTAGAACATTCTAAATTTTGTTTTCTCAGTCTGTATAAATAAGGGCAGAGAAATATGGACAACAAACAGATTTTTAGAATAAGATGTTGAATCAAAATTTCCGATGTAAAATTTGAAAACAGTTTCGTAATAATGTTCACTATTATCAGCAAATTTTTCAATTAAAATTATGTGAAGAGGTATAATTACCAAGGCTTAAAAATACCTCATGGAAAAAACGGATATATTTATGTATAATTCAGAATTTCTGCATAAAATAAAAGAGTAATATAGCTGCGTTCTGATTTGGAAGTGCCCAGCACTGAGGAAACAATGAAAAAGAGAATGAATAAAAATGTCTTATTTTTCTTATGGCAAAAAATAGGATAGATATTATTATTGGTTATAAGGTACATAAAATCAATTGCTTAAGATGTTATTTGCACAGGTTATTTTCCAATCTAATACCATGACAAAAGGCTTTCTCATATCAACCTTTGTAGGCTATTTTATGCCAAATTCTCTTTATAGAAATATATATTAAATATATTTGATTTGTAAACGAATAGTTTGCTAGTAACATTTTTAAACAAGAAAGAACTCATTTCTTTAAACACAGTTAGATTCTTCCAGGACTTGCAATATAATACTAATATTTGAATTTAGCATCAGTAATTTGTTTGCACAAATGGTTTCAATTTAGAAAATGATTACGTATTTATATTTAACTCATCAATGGGACCCTAACATATACTATCACTCAGTATCAGTGTGGATCCTGGAATAATTGCAATGAAGGGATACTCCACATTCCACAAATAATCTAGAACCAGACTCTTACAATTTGGTGGTTTTGTCTCAGATTCAGGAAATTCGTTGGTGGGGGTCTTACATTTTTGCAGAGATGTAATCGGTCGACTGGACGGAATAGGGAAAGTGTGTTACATGACTTATTTTATAATCATATTTTTATGTCTGTTTTTTTTAAGAATATATTGATCTCGTGGGTTATATACTGTCAAAGCAATCCTTGTCGAAGGAACTTAGTGGTACTATTTAGCTCATCGCTGGGTGGATAAGAGGGTGTATAGTTTTCTCAAGTGTATCAGTCCGAAGGTGAAAGTAGTTGGAGTTTGACTTGACTTACGACAATACTGAAGTCTAGAACATTAGTCACTAAACTTCTTGCCCTTTATGCTAATGATCTAGCAAAAAAGTAACAATCAGTCTCTTCTTTCCCAGTAGTCTTTCTCGCTTTTTGAATGGGTTGTGAGATAGGAAGTAAGTGGCCGTACAATTACTATTTTGTAAGGTACTAATTGCAGGATTTGTTCAAAACATTATGTAGTATTCTTGTCGATTTCTCATCTAGAATTTTATCCAAGTGTTTTGTTAGAGTCCGGGTAGTGCAACCATATATTAGTATTGACATGACTAAAGCTTTGAAGAATGACCAGTCGTCAGATTTCCATGTGATCGATAACCTGTCGATAGCAGTCTATTATTTGCCTATACGTAAGTTGATATCTCTTTCCGTAGATGTGATTTTGTTACCGAGGTATATGAGTTGTCCACTAATTTCAGGGATTTGCCATTTTATAAGATGATGGCAACATCTTCATTAAAACACTTGAACTCTGTTTTGTCTGAGTTCAAGTAGAGACCAATACACCTTGCTGTCTGCTCCAGGCTATGGAGAAGTGATTCAGATTGAGTAAGTGTAACAGCAAGATGCCTTACGTAGACTGCATGAGTCATAGTTTCTTTGGAATTGAATCAGTTTAATACTTTTTTTGGTTCGAAATCATTTTCAATAGACTTTTTAAAAATTGATTTTATTTTGATTGAGCCTCGAGTTAACTAAAGATAGTTGGGCATACAGGAGTCTCTTTTTGTGGTACAGGAACCAAACTCAAAAAGAAAAATCTCTGAATTAAAGTCTTGGGGTGTGTTTTCAAGGAGAACATGTGGCTCATTGTGGCACTATTTTTCTCTTTGATTTGCTTTGTTTAATGGTATATCAACATTCAAGGGTTATTTAATGCCAAATATATTGCAATAGAATAGCAAGGATAATATTTAATCCATAACTGAGAAGATTTTCTATTACCATTTCTCCATAAAAATTCTTGAATTTACACAAACATTCCCTAAATACAAAAAGCAAATCACTGGGATCAGTGGGGAAATGGTTGAAATATGAAGTGAATTGTTAGGCTTTCATATCTCAGGATCGATGTAAGAGTAAATTATATATATATATATATATATATATGAAGAGAGACAGAGAGAGAGAAAGAGAGAGAGAGAGAGATCTCATTCTGGAAAAGGTTGATAGCAATTCACATTGTGCTAATATACTAGGGAAAGGTTTGAATTCATCAATTCTCGTTCGTGCTGTGGATACGTGGAGCCTTCGATAAGTTTCCAGACTTTTTTTGTGCACTCATTTAAAACTGTTTTAGACTCTTGAAAATTCATTATGTTATTTGTATACATCTTATGAGATGACTGACCATTTTTTATGATTTCAGATTCAAATGAACAGCTACAGCAGCAATTGGAATACACCCTACTAAAGCCTGATTGTTACAGCTGGTGAATTTCAAAAAAGCAAACTGGACGTGAGGACACTTTAGAAGAACGATATGAAATAAAATTCAGTTTTAAACTTGGAAAAATACCACAGAAACGTATGGAATGCTTCAGACTGCTTTTGGACCATCTTGCATGAATCGAGCATCAGTTTTTGAGAAGCATAAGAGATTCAAGGAAAGCAGGGAGTCTGTGAGGGATGATGAGAGGTGTGGGAGGAGTAAGGAAGTCAGAACACCAGAGTTGATTGGCCAAAGGGTTAGGGTTAGTGTTAGAGTTACTATGTTGAGGTTTTAAGGGTGTTAAGGAAGAGATTTCGTCAGAAGAGGCCAGCACTCTTCAAATCGGGTCAATGGTATTTCCAGCAGGACAATGCACCCACCAGTCCATAACCCCATCCTTGTCACAGACTATTTGATCAAGATGGGCATCAACACAGATCCTCACCCTTCCTATAGTCCAGACCTTGCTCCCTGTGACTTTTGGATTTTTCCCAAAGCTAAGAGGTTGTTGTTATGAGAATTGAGGAGATGAAAGAGGCTGTGACGAAGGTCATTGACATGCTCACACAAGAAGTCTTCCATGGGGCCTAGCAGAAGTTGTTGGAATGGTACAAAAAGTGAATTGCAGCCGGAGGAGATTACTTCGAAGGGGACTAGAGTTTCATGTGTGCATTCTCAATAAAAGTGCCCAAACGGACAAAGTCTGGAAACTTATTTAATGATCCTCGTAAATAGTAGGACAGAAATAGCTCTTTAATGTTAATGTGGCAACATGTCTCAGAGAAGGAAATCTTTGAATTCAAACCTGTTAAACCTGTCTTCGTGTCGCCGCCTGTTCATGTGGGGGTTTGGGGGAATATATATATATATATGTATATTGGGAGAAATGCTAACTTTTAGTAAATCTGACAAGATGATAAAAATAAGTGTAGATGAGGATAACTCAAATACAACGGATTTGCAGGTAATATTACGTTCTTTATTAATAGAGTTTGATGAAGTTCTTCTGTAAATAAAGAACGAAATATTATCATTAAACCCGTCATAAGTGTTCGACCTCTCCACTTTCCTCTTATTTTTATCATGTATATACATATATATATATATATATATATATATATATTCATTTCTTAATAAGTACGCTTTTGGACTTGGGAAAGATATGTACTACCTTATCTCACCAATTATGGGTTTGGCCTAACGAGTAGAGTATTTGCTAATGGTCCAGAAGTCCAGGATTCAATGCCAGTTCAAATCATACCAAAGACTCAAAAAATGGTACTTGATGCCGCCTTGCTTATCACTCAGCATTATAAGGTACGGATCAATGATGAAGTGGAGCAATCCAGATAAAGAAGTAGCGCCCTCCCCATACTCATCGTTTCTTTTATCTATTGAAAAGAAAACCTTCGGGTCACCTTCGACTAAGGTCGCCAACTTTACTAATTACTCTCACTGTACTACAAGGATGCGATTGACATTAAATAATACACAAAACTTGATATCCTATTGAAAAAAGAAACTTACCCCACCCCGACACACAATTATATATATATATATATATATATATATATATATATATATATATATATATACCCCTTTAGATTTTGATATTGTTGGACATTAGATAGAAGAAGTTTCGAACCAAATATCACTATTAATGCTTCCTCTCTGTTACAATGATCAAATAAAGCTACTTTCTGAAAGCACAAAAACAGATGTATTGTGCATAATTCTTTTTTGAAAACTATGGGGCAATGCTCTTAAAATAACTCAATAACTTGTAAATACAATATCTATCTATCTATCTATCTATCTATTGATAGATAGATAGATAGATAGATAGGATTACGTAAACGTTAAAATAATTGATCTTTAGTGTAAAGTCTAATTCCAAATTTAACTTATATATATATATATATATATATATATATATATGTGTGTGTGTGTGTGTGTGTGTGTGTGTGTGTATATATATATATATATATATATATATATATATATATATATATATAGAGAGAGAGAGAGAGAGAGAGAGAGAATTTGTAATATTTCTTTTGATAATTTTTAGTGACATATTTTCCCCACGAATCTCATTACATCGTAAAACACAGAATTTACTTGTATTTCTTCATTCTTTTTTATTATCGATTATAAAATAAATAAGGTCAATATAATTGCCATCAATTGCCACGCATTTCTGAATCCCTAGTGTTTAAAATGTATACAATATGACAACTATTTATATGGTGTCTTCTCAAATGTCGTGTTTGGACAAATCGGTAACGTTAGCTGAAGAGAATCGCGAAATTTTATTGTTCTCTTTACATTCTAAACTGCTGGAACTGCCATCACCTATCGATTATATTGTTCCCTGTGTAATTCGACCTTCATTCGTTCACTTGTTGAATGCTGGGTTTATTAAATTTTTCTTGGATATAGAAAATCATTTCCACGAAAAATCCTTTACGATTAACATCTTCAATACATTTAAGCAATGTTTTATTTCGTCCAAAACAAATGGGTACACCTCTTGCAAATTTTAATCGTATTACAGAAGAATATTTCCTAATCTGTCGGTGAGATTTAGAATATGCTAACTGTATTTCTTGCAGACAGATAAGAACACCCCGCCAAAAAAGGGTGTCCTGGTACTAAACTATATTTGATGGTAAGGCTCCAGTTGTAGTGATCTAGGAGATGTGAGTTAGTATTAGCTACCGTTCCACTCTCATTCGGAATAGAAGCATCTGTTTGTGTCCCATCTTTTTGTCTAAAAAGATATGTATTATATTGTTCGTATTCGATAGGACCGGATGTGACTAAAAAAAAACTCTTAAGCCACAACTCCACTTAAAATGTAGATATGAACATAAAATAGACACAATTACTCTGAGCATTAAATAACCCTAAACGCGTTGAAATACAGTTAAAACGAATCAATCAGTCAATCAATATTTTTTACTTAAGCATATGTACACTTAATAAATAGAGTGTAAGTTTAAAAAGGATGCTGTCTCCTTTTGACAACATATTGTTGGTTGGTTGGTTGGTTGGGTTTTATGGCAAATCAACCTTTGTAGATTATTTAACGCCAAATCCATTTTTATGCAAAAAGTCAGTTCTATTTTAAACAATTCAGTTTAACATGAGTACACAGTTTATATATATAAAAAAAACATTTCTATTTCAAGTTATTCAGTTTATTCAGACAGTTCTAATTCAGCTAATTCAGTTTTGTATAATGCAGATTTTGTTAACATATCGTTAAATTTCAAAAAGAGTTCTGAATTAAACAATTCAGTTTAGTGTAAGTACAGTTTCTATGTCAAAAACAGTTCCATTTTAAACAATTTAGTTCAGCATAAGCACTCAGTTTAAATGTAAGTACAGTTTAATTGTTAAAAAGATTTCTATTTCGAGCTATTCAGTTTAGTCAAGCAGTTCTAATTCAGCTAATTCAGTTTAGTATAAGTACAGATTTTTTTTACACACAGTTACATGTCAAAACAGTTCTATATTAAACAATTCAGTCTAGTGTAAATACAGTTTCAATGTCAATGTATTTTAAGCTATTCAGTTTAGTCGAGCAGTTCTAATTTAAACAATTCTGCCCAGCATAACTACGCAGTTAGTTTTATTTAACTCATACATAGGGCCCAATCAGGTGCTACCATTCAAACCCAGAGTAGACCTGGCAGTAATGTCAATGAAGGGCTGTTCCGCATTCCCCAAAGCTACAGCATCGCTGGAACCTCACCATAACATTGTTAATGTCATATCCAGGTCACTCTTTGTGGGAGTGGGGAGATCTTACTCCTCCGCAGAGATGCAGACGGTGTATTCTACTGCTTCAGTTGACTGGGCAATTGACAAAATATTGTCCCAGAGTTTCTCAAAGTTGTTCAAAGAGACCTCCAGGGGCTGATTAAAAGTTTGGATGAATGTCAGTAGAAGTGAATTTTCTAGTTTGCCTTTTTGAATCCATTTCAACCTGGAGAACAAATATAGCTGGATCCTGTGGCCTAGTTGCCAATAAATTTAGCTTAATCCCCTGTAAGGTGTGATGGCTACTGGTTCTGTATCTTACAAAAACGACCCGATCAAAAAAAAATTCTTTTCATTTAAATTAACAAACATTATTTAAAGGTTGCCCAGTCGGCTGGGACTGTAGAATACACGAACTGCACCTCTGAAGAGGAATAAGACCCTCTCCAATGAGTGTCCTGGATATAACACTAAACAGTCCGATGGTGAGGTCCCAGTAATGCTGGGGCCTTGCTGAACACGGTGCACCCTTTATTGCCATTGCTCCCAGATCCACTCTGGCCCGGCGTGGTAGCACTTGATAAGGCCATATCTATGGGTTAAATAGAACTAACGGCATACTTATGCAAAACTTAATTGTCTCATTTAAGTGAATAGCTTGAAATAGAAATGTTTTTGACAATTAAACCCTACTTACATTTAAACTGCGTGCCAATGCTTAACTGAATTATTTGAAATAGAACTGTTTTTTGTCATTGAAACTATATTTGCACTAAACTGAATTGTTTAACATAGTATTGTTTTGACATTTAACTGTGTGTAATCAAAATCTATACTTATACTAAACTGAATTAGCTGAAGTAGAACTGCTTGACTAAACTGAATAGCTCGAAATAGAAATGATTTTCACTATTAAACTGTACTTACATTTAAACTGCGTGCTGATGTTAAACTGAATTATTTGACATTGAAACTGTTTTTACACTAAACTGAATAGTTATATAACTGTTTGAATAGTTTGAAATAGAAATGTTTTTGACAATTAAACTGTATACTGATACTAAACTGAATTATTTTAAATGGAACTGATTATTTACATAAAAAATGGATTTGGCGTTAAATAACCTAAAACGGTTGATATGGCATAAAACCCAACAAACCAACCAATTTTTCAAAGAAACAGAGTAGATTAAGAGAATATTTCAATATCATTCTTCAAGAAGAATTTATGACTATGAATTTTGATTTCGTATAAATATTTAAGAGAATTTCATATTACTGGATGAATGAAAACATTGTTGCTCAATATACCAAGCTTGTGATCGTGAAAGTGCTTTTGGTTAAATGGTTAACGTCGTATGAAAGGGATACAGCGACCCGAGTTCAAAACCTGGAATAGGCTGTTTGCATTTTACATGGCTCTAATACCATTGGGAAACGTATGGACCTTGTTATTTTCCCAGCAGCCGTGGATAATTAGTAGTGTATACCGGACTCTTTATCACTGCTATGGTAAAACTTTGAAGTCAAACCTATTGAACTCTGCTTGAATAAGTTGACCTTGGTAAATCGATTCAATATTCTAATTTTTTTTTAAACTGTTGATAGCACTTTACTGCCTATTCCGTGTACGTATATATATTGTATACTGCGCCCTTGGACAAACAACAAAAAACTCGAAGATATATGAAAATATAGTTCATATTTTTATTCTTCCACGGCGAATAGAGTCAGAGAGAGAGTTCGCATATGTCTTTCTTCTGTGGCGGAGTCCCTTTTTATGAAGTAGTGCGACGACCGGGGAACATACACATGAGGAGCTGACAGGTCTGCTTGAGTGACCAACGGGTCTCTCCCTTCGCTTGAGAGACCTGCGGACCTCTTCTCTTTGCTGGGCGACCAGCGGATCTCTCCACGTCGCTTGAGGGACCAGTAGATCTCTGCCTTCAGTCCAAAATCAGAGACCTTATATTTTCTCTCAAGCCCCAAGCGGAAATATGAACATCTTCATTGCCTCGCGTATTTTTCTGTTTATGTCTGGTTATCGGAACTTACATACTTCCGTTTTTTTCCGGTAATTTGTTGATCTTATCAGCGAACGGAAATATCTGTCACTCAATCCATAGGCAATAAATTATATTCTTCGCCACCCTCCTTTCCCGTGACCAACTTTTTTTTGTTATCTTGCAACTGCATTGGACCTGCTTAATTCATCCACAGCACTCTATCGCTAGCTTAGCTTGTATATCACATATAGTCAAATCTGGGTATATCCTTATACATTATTTAACTTTGGTTTGGTTTCTTTGTTTAATGTCATATCAATCTTCGTGGGTTATTTTATGCCAAATTCATTCTGATGAACCGTGGTGGTACTACTGAACCAATAAATGAAGGAGATAAGGGGTTCTATACCCTTTCCTAAGGGTATTAGTCCGAAAGTGAACGTACTAGTACGACTAGAGTTCGAACTCGTTTCCTATTATATCACAGTCAAAGACATTAGGCACTGCACTCCAGAAATTACACACTTCGACATATACTTGGCAAATAAAAAAGCACTTTGAATATAGGACGAGGTGATTTGTGACTCACTAACCAACGAGTTAATCCTCTCATTGCTCGCCAAACACGATTTCATTGATAAATGTCTCAAGAATTCAAGGTGTGTTTGTATTTATAGTTTACTGATTCTTTTCTAATGAAAATTCTACAAAACACAGGTGAGTCAGTTGTTTTCTAATTAACATTCAATTAATTTCTTTGAGAATGAATGGAAATTAGATTTACTTAAAATGCAGGCATCACAAAAAAAAGTTTTAAAATCCTTATTATGGACAGATTTTGAACTTTTTTGCAAGTGACCAATATTTTTATCATTAAGGGTTTCCAGACTATTGTCTTCATCTTTATTGTTGTTTCCACAACGTTTCGGTCGATATGTCCTCTGACGTTCTTCAGGTGTTTGTCGAACTCAGGAACCTACACGGAACTTCGAACTGCGTCCTTTATGGAATCCACAGGAGTCGGCCGTTCTGATTCCGTTAGCCATAACTGGGTATAAGTGTTAAGTATTCCTGTATTGTGACCTATATTTGTCTTTTATAGATATAAAGTCCGTAATAAAAGCAGAGATAGATCATTGAATTACTTTATGCAGAAAACACTGCATCCACTGACATTCATCGACAGTTGATGAATGTTTGCGTTGAACAAAAATTGATATAAGAACAGTTAATAGTGAACAATGGGATTCATCAATGGCAACAATGTTGAGAGTTAGAAGGAAGTTAATATACAAAATGAAGAACGTTTCGATCTGCACATTTACGGAAATCAGACTGTTGAATGATGGACTTGTTGAATGATGGACTTGTTGAACATTTTACAAACAACTATACTCCATAATTCTTAGCTGCAAACTTTCTTTCTTCGAAGCTGTTATTCAGTTCCGCGTAGCTATTGGATTTTGCGTTAAATGAATTAAGAAATATCATCTTTGGATCACACCAAATATTAAAGAGGGTCTTATAACTTTTTCTTCGTATAACACTTATGTCCAAGATAAAAATAAGCTAACTAAATATGTAAAAGTGTTGATGCATGATATATAAAAAATACTTGTATTTTATTAGTTATATATGTTCTTTCTTTTATTTGATTGTTTTTTTTTAAATTCTTGTTACATAAAACTAATGTAGGAGATGTATTCCAAAAGAATGGAGACAAACTCTGTATTTAGCAGGACCAAAATGAGCAATGAATGAAACGTAAATGTTCTTCAAAATATGAGAAATGTAAAAACGTTTCGAGACTGAAGCTGAATTTACCGAGTGTTGTATCGTGGTAAGGAAGAGATACCAAGTGAAATAAAGAGTTGATTATTTATTTACTAAAGTGGTACAGTCCAACAAATATTAAAAGTCTCGCGCTGTGGGTGTTACTATTGATCACGATCTTGCAGAACTCTCGTATTTAAGAAATACGACGTCTTTTATACCTCCGCGATACCGGATGTCACGTGGTACGAGCCACAATACAGCCCCTAGAGAAAGATTATCCGATTGCGAAAGTTTAATTTTCTTCAAAACAATCCCAGCAGCAAAGTTATAGAAAATAAAGTCCTGTGATTGTAGAGAATGTTCGACTTGTAAAAACCTGTCATTCTGCAAAAAGTTCGGTTCAAAATTGAGACTGCTTTCATAGTTTTTAACTAATAATTTCACATCAAGATAATTACTAGATACCATATGTTCTGATGTAAATTGCTCAGATGTGTACATATCTTTATTTAAATATTTAGGTATTTTAATCACTGCATAATTTCATTAATTCCTGGAAGCTTTAAGAATATTCAGTTAAGATTTAAACTAGAGAAGTAATCCAAATTGATGAATTTATTAGAAGGAAAGTCGAGGTTATAACGTTTCGGTTTTAATGAACCTTTGTCAGGACTTTAAAATGATGAAACTAGTATTGATAGAACAACGATGGGAGTTTAATAACATACAAAAACAGTAGGGGGACAGTCTATGCAAAGAAATGTTATATAACCATTCAAACATTCAATCAATCGAAAATCTATCACCTCATTGGCACAGGCGATGATGTTTTCACGTCGACATTCCTTCTAATAAATTCATCACTTCCGAATAATTTTGTTTTACAATTTTTCTCCATAGTAAAGTGCGCATTTAACCAACCCTTCTGCCACTGACAGGATGTGACACAAGGTCAATTTCTAAGTGAAGTAAAGCGGGTTTTAAATTAGAGTTTTCCTTTTTCTAAAGTGGTTGCTTTACCAAGACTAAAGTACCTAATCTGCCCTATGATTTAGTCATAGGGACGGGATAAGAGATGTATTAATACCTTTCTCAAGGACACAGGCGCAAAATGAGACGTAAACATCTTCATTCATGACTCGAACATGAGTGGCCGATTCCGTTTACTACGACAATTAACGTTACTTTAAACACGCCTCTTACATGATCCTTTTTGAGTCTTTCAACAATTCGAACGGGATATTCTGAGAATACACTGTCAAGATGGTTACGGGATTCATGTCAGGTATTTACTTGATCGCAAATCCTTCTTTTTAGAAAAAAAAAACGGAGAAAAGATTTCAACCTGTGTGATCTACGTGTTAGTTGTTATATAAGCGGTGAGTGAGCCAGCAAGAATCACAAATATACGCAAATATTTATGTCTTTACGCTAGTCGTGTCGATGAATACGTTTGTTAAATACAAGATGGGCATCTCTACGATTGTCATTACTATTAGATCTTTTCAAAAGTTGCATAGACGCTCCTTCTGGAGACGAACGTCCAAATATAAAGCCGGCAAATTTTTAATGGAACTCTTTATTTCTGCCTATGAATAAATATCGTGTACTTCCAGTAGAAAACAGCATGTTTTTTTAATACTCAGAATAGTCAGTAAGTTCATTTATATCTTAGTAGACTAAAAGTATAAGTGTTCATTGAAAGGAGATAAATCAGTTATATGACGAGGTGTGCAAATTAAATTTTAACTGTCCTTAACACGTTTATGTCAGCAAATCTAAAAAAACCCCAAAAACCACGTGTCATTATTTCTAGAAGTAACTTTCATCTATTGTACACTGCACAAACCTGTTGAGGGCGAACCCTAACTTTTCTACACTAAATCTGTAGCTGTCTATCAGACACTGAGAACAGTATACACACTGAACCAAAAATATAAAATACAAAATTTCACGACGATAGATGAGTTTTATTCGCTAAGGAGTTTCTGGACTGACCAGCAAGAAACGATTTAAAAAGATGGTTGGCTGATTGGTTCAATTTTATGGCATATCGACCCTTCTAGGTTATTTAATGACGAATCTTCTTTACACACACACACACACACACACACACACATATATATATATATATATATGTTTATATATATGATTTGCAAATTAATAGTCTGTAGGTAACATTTTAAACAAGGCATAGCACATTGGTTTGCTCTCAGTTAAATAGTTTGAAGTATTTCTATCTATCACTAATCATTTTATTTGCTCACAGGTAAATGGTTTCACTTAATCCTCTGTAATACTAACGATTCAAATTAACAGTCATTTGTTTGCACTGTGTTGTCAAACAGTTCTATTTGATCCATAGATACCAGTCTAATTGGTACTAAACTCCGCATCAAAGTGGGCCTGGGAGTATTCCCCAAATCTCCTGGATTTTTGGGTGTCATATCCAGGGTACAGCAGAAGAGATACAGTAGGCATATTCTACAACCTATGCCGACTGGATTAATCTAAAAAGAATACTAAAATATTGACATACATTGTATACTTACAAAAATTAATATTCTCACAGTATATTTTTGGTAAACTATTGTTAATTCCTGAAAAACAGAAAACAACAATAAAAACTTTTTTTTACTCAAACTCCTGTTATTTGTTTTAATATTTTCTAGTTTTATCTTGAATTAATTTCAGCATTAACCTTTTTATCATAATACCCGTCAATCTGCTATGCTATAATATTAACCTATATTTCGTTACAAACTCATATTTCACTGTAAAATTCATTCTACCTTCATGACAAAAGTTAATTCTATACACCTATAATCTACCATCAACTTTATTACAAATGAACTTAGGCTATTTTACAATAGTTCCTTTGAAAATCCATAGCCTGAAATGGAAAGAAATGAAGTTTATTTTTCAAAAAAGTCCCCTCTCATAATAAATGCATTCCTGGCATCGGTGTTACAGTGCTTGAATTTCATTGTTGAAAAAAGGATCAACGGCAGATATTTCGTCATCATTTGAACTTTTCAGCATTTAAACATTTTAGCCCTCCCCAAAAGAAAAAATGGAACCGGTTACCCTTTGAACCTGGAAGAAAAATAAAGTTGACTTTCTCATTTGTCGTTTTCTGAATACATTTTCATGAAAAAATCTGTATTTCACATCATATAAAACTCATTTTTTGTAATGTCTACCTCAGTAATTGACCACAGGTTTTGAATTCAGCTTGTACTGGGGTACACGTTGCCATTGCTAGCCTAATACGTTCATAAGTATTTATTCATTTTAGAAGATCATAATCTTGACTTGTATTTTCTTTCATCTTTTACATTTTTTCTAGCTTTTTTCATAAGTCAATCAATGTGTTATTTGTATAATAACGTGTGACAGCACATGCCAGTGAATCATAAACCTCGATTAAACTCGAATTCATATCTTATTGTATATCAGTGAATACTGGATATCCACATCAACTGTTTTAACAACTTAACCACGATTGTAATTGGCTCGGAAGAAACCTAAATAACACTGCTAACATTTCCTATATATATGTTTCTGTTCTATTGGTGCCATTGTTTTACCCAATCTCTTCGCGACTGACTAGACGTGACACAATGATTCTTTATAAGCAGTGTAAAAATGGTTCGATTTCAGAGTTTTCTTTCAATTAGATTGACTTACCAAGATTAAAGAACCGTATAATTAATTTATAATTAATTATAATTTGATATTGTGTGCTAGGCGCTTAAATGATCAAAGTCCGAAAAGCAGCATGTTATAAGTTTTTATTTCATATATCATCATCATCATGTTGTGCCGCTAGCACGGATATCCCTGACCCTCACTCGCCACTTTTCCCTATCGTTCATCGCCCTGGCAGGTCTTCTGGGCTACATCCCATATCTTCACATAGCTGTTGTATATATGTTCGAGCTGATCGTCCTGCTTTATCTGGGCCATATGTGGGGGTCCATAGGAGTACATCCCTTATGAACTCGTCTCTGCTCCTCCAGCAATGTCCTGCGTGCCTGGTTCGTCTAACTTGGAGTTCTCTCCTTTCCTCATGTTGTATACGTTACATTTGTAGGTAAGTAAATACTATGGTATTAATATACAGATTGCAAAAGATAAGATGCAATGCTTTTGCAAGATGAATGCGACCCAATATGCTAAGTTGAATACACATGAGTTTTTTTTAAAGAAGGAAGCCAGTCACATAAATACAAAATTGAATTTTATACATACACACACACACACACACACATATATATATATATATATATATAGTCATCCACTGACAGATCTGTTTTGTTCTTTCAGAACTCATCAGTGTGGCTAGACAGTATCTTCCCGTAGCTAGGATCGAAACCCGCTTGACTCAAACGCCAAATCCAAGCTTTTAAACATTCAGCCACGAGGAGATATTAGCTGCGAAGTAAATTTAAACGGTTATTAATTACAATTAATATTGTTTACATACATCCGTTCAAATGGTTGCTGAGACCTCAATTCATCTTTTGAAGAGGCTTGCATAGACGCTCCTCCACTTCCTAAATGGTTTTAACCAGATGCTGGTTAAGCTGGCTCCAGAGGTGTATTCTTGAGAGGAATCCCTAGAGGATTGGTGTTTGAATGTGGTCCCAATCCACATTTTAGTTTGAATTCAGTTTTCTTTCTCCTAGGATTGTTGCCATATTGGGGTAAAAGACCCTAGTTTGTCAAACTATTTGCTCATTGATGGAGTAAGAAGATGGATTCTTGCCTTTCCCAAGGACATTGGAGCAAAAGTGAAACATAAACAGACTTGTCAAGGACTTGAACTTGCACTACCATATCTATCTCCAACGATGATAACCATTAGGCCACACAACTCCATCCATATAATAAATAAATCAAAATGTGAAGCTGGTAAGTATCTTAAAAAAGGGGGCTTTTCATTGAATGCTTATTGCACAGGTGTCTGTAGAATTCACTTATAGATCAGGTGTCCTCGTGATGTAATGGTTAAAGCGATGGATTGCGGAATCGTAGTAAGCGAGTTTGTACTCCAGTCGCGCTAATACGTTCACTTTCGGGCAAATACCCTTGGGGAAGGTATGAACCCCCTTATCCTCCCAACTATGGGTTTAATAGTACCACAACTGTTCTTCAAGGAGAATGTCTTTGGCATTAAATAACCTACAAAGGTTGATATGCCATTAAACAAAGAAACCAAGCCAAACCAATGAAGAATGTGTTTGTCGCAATTATTGTTATTGCAAAGATCAAGATTAAAAAGTATATTTTCGAATCAGATATCTCAGTTGGGAAAATAGTGAATACAGAAAGAAAATGAAGTCATCACTCTTATAATATCTATGTATGGCAATACTTATATCAGCATGCTCAGTTAATATCAGTATTATTCTCCCCTACTGACTATAACTATGTATTTACCAACATCTTCTGCAAGGGCAGGATGTGACATGAGGTCAATTTTTAAGCAGAGTTTAACACGTTTAAATTCAGAGTTTTCCTATTCTAGCTACCTAACCAAGACTAAAGTACCCAGTCTGCTTGACTATTTACTCATAGCTGGGGAGAGAACAGATGAATATATGCTTTTCACTAGGGTATTTTAATGAAGAGAAGCGTCTAGTATTTGACCTCGGATTGCTGATTACATTTCCTGCGATGATAACCGTAACGTTAAGCGTACATTCTTTTTTACATACGGGTAATAAGCATAAACAAATATAAATTATATCTTTATGAGTCATGAATAGGATTTAGTATTCCATGAGGTCAGTTGCTTTGGTAGCTTAATTGGATGTAGTAATTTATTTGAGACAAGAGGGGATGTTATTTAGAGTATAGACGATGACCTATCTTCTATCATTACTCCCATTACTTACTGATATAGAAAAATTCTCTAAAAACCATGTGTAATTGAGTTGATAATAATAAAAATAATTTACACATCCTTATTACTTTCTCAACATACCCAGTGTATATCCGGGTAGCACTGGGGACGTCAATAACATAAAATTCCCACGATTCTATCGTGAAAATGTATTTACAAAATGACTTATGAGAAAGTCGAGTTTCTTCTTTCGTCAGGATTCAAAGGGAAACCAGTTTCTATTTGCTTATTGCTAGAGGTGTTACTGCAAATCTGTTGACCATGTTGCGACTATATGCATTGAAACTTCTGCTTAGTAAACGGATCTCCAGGAAACGGCTCTCTTGTAAAGAGAAAACTCGTTTTACTTATAATACAAAACAGCAATTGAAAATACTCTCTATCAGTACGTTCTACAAATGTGAGATCCTCAGTGGATGTCATTCGCTATCATTTAAATAAGTCTAGTGAGAATATACATTGAAATAGTCTCCAGCTTGTTCCTTACTAGCATAAATTAATCTTTCCAAAACCATTACCTTTTAGATTACTATTGTGATAGCAGCTATGAGCTACGAATGTGAGATCCACATACGATGTCATTCGCTATCATTTATCTAAGTCTAGAGAGAATATACATTGAAATAGTCTCCAGCTTCTTCCTTACCAGTATAAATGAATCTTTCAAAAAACATTACCTTTTAGATAACCGTTGTGATAGCAGTTATGTTAATACCGATATTTCTATTTAGCGGGTGAAGAATAGTATATTTTGATTAACATTTCAAAGTTACCTATTGTTGTGATGCCTACCAAAAAAGACACGGGGAACACAAAAAGGGTTGATAGAAAAAACATATATATTCAAGTAACAGAAACAAGATACAAGTGAACCTGATTAAACAGTCATTAGTTTGTAGAAAGCTGAGAGTCCAGTATGGTAGTGACTGTCCGTCCACTACGCAAATGGTATCACACGTGAATGTGATACGCTGATTGGTGCACTCCCGTCTAACGGTGTCGTTGACGTGTATATAGAGAGGAGGTCGAATCCATTATGTAGGGAGTATAACACCTATGTTATATCAAGAATTTCGATCATTAAAAAGTATATTGCAAATACAATTCCACTCCACCGCACAACTTCTTATCAAAAATTATCAATAAATAAATTCATTAGTAAAAGTAAAGTTAATATCAAAATTGAATTCAATAAAAATTAAATTAAATTAAATTCAAACTTAATTAAATGAAAATTAAGATTACATTAACTGTGAATTAATTATCAGTAAGTTAATTCGATCACAAATGGTTTCCAGTATATTGTTCTAAAAAAAATTTAAAATGAGATATTATTCTTGGTTCACGATTATCTGAAGAGGAAAAAAAAACATGAAACAAATAAAAATATTTCTTATTTGATATATATCAAAAGACTATATATATATATATATGTCAAAGATAATCCAAATTAAAAGAACCAGACATGTTGGAAGATCAATGACGAATACATAAGCGCACGTTCGCCTATGCACCCCTTCACTCAGACGCTCAAATGTTGGGCGACTAACAAGAACTGATCTTCAACAGCTCTGTACGGACACAAGATATAGCCTGGAAGATCTGCCGGAAGCATTGGATCACAGAGACGGATGGCGTGAGAGACTTAGGGAAATCTGTGCAAGCTGCACGATGCACACACACACACACACACACAGATATATATATACACACACACACAGATATATATATATATATATATGTGTGTGTGTGTGTGTGTGTGTGATGCTGTTTAAAAATGTTTTTGGTTCTTACAAGCTCACTTGGTGAGTTTATTGAGAACCAGATGTCACAGTATTGTTAGAAAGTGCTTATTATCAATGATGGAGTTATTAAATAAATATATATATATATATATATATATATATATATATATATATATATATATATATTACATGGCAGAGTCTGTGACCCCATATGTCAAGTTATCCGCATACCGTCGTCATACCAAAAAGACTTTTGACCCCGTTGTCACCACGCGGTGGTAAAAGCTAACGAACACTAGAAACTCTGTTTAACTACCCAAAGATTTATTGACTACTACAATTGTAGGTAGCCGACGGAAGAGAGAAAGAGATAAGGGAAACTGAAACGACCGCGACAGCAAAACAAAAAGAAGCAACATACCCTGATGAGAAAAATATGAGCAGACACAAACCTTGAATGCTTTTCTGCTGGGCTGCATCTATTCGAAGGCCCCCTTCGGAACACCCCCCCCAAACTTCGTCACTTTATATTTTCGTACCTTGTGTTCAACTCTGCGTCTTTACCATTTCACGTCTTGCCATTAACTCCAAAAACACGAGTCATATCCTCCCTTCTGCCTGGTGTCAGCAGTAGGAACATCCGCTTTCACTCGCTCCGCAAATGCGTACATGATCTTCGAGCCTCCAGTTTTCCATAGTCATTTTTAATTACCACGGGTTCTTTGACCTGGTTATTCGAGGACTGCCAGATTTATTTATTTATTTATTTTATTTTGTTTCTATGAGCCGGTTATGTACGTTTTTCCGAATTTGTCAGAGTGAAGATTTTCAAAAAATGACCAATTACTATGGTTAATTTTTTTGTTCGAAAAAAGGTGGAGGTGTTTATTTATCTGTATGCGTGTCTAAATTTGTGCATTTTTGAATGTTAGTGTGTTTGTGTATGTTCTGTTGCTCGTGCGTACATATATATGTATATTTGCGTATATACTGGCATGCAACTTTACATATGTACACATATTTCCGTTATCTGTTGATGGGAAAGGATGAGATGAAGGAAAAGAGTGTGAGGAGAAAAGAGTTGATGAGGACGAGGTGGTAAATGGATTGTTGCAATCAGAATGATTTTCTTATTCTCTTTATTCTATCTTACTTCATGATAGCTAACGGTTTCTTTAATGTGAATATCAAATGTCTGTTTTAGGGTGAATTATGTTGAGTAATGGTGGTTAAGATGAAAATTTTCAGCCCGTTACTTTTTTAGAAATATTTTTTTACATTTTTCTAATATATATAATGATTGTATTCTCAAGGATTATGTGGTATCATATTTATGGCAGGAAATAAAAATATTTTTAATTTTGGGTAGCTTTTGTGATAATAGTAAAAAAAAATGTACCAATTCTGATCCTAATCTTCTTTGACAATAGTGATTGGTGCTTAAAATAAGTTCATGTGAAAAATAGTTCTGATAATTATTGAAAATACTAAAAATATTACTTACAATTACCGGTAATATATGTGGATTTTCATCATGTTATAATGTGGGAAAAACAGCACATACGGTCTGTGGTTCCGTTGTTTAATTAGTATGGTGAAACAGGTGGGATATGGTGAAAAGACAAAGTGGACTTTTTAGTGTGTGAAGTGAACATAGATGGCGTAAATATATGTAAATATGGAAAAAAGTAGATCTTAAAAAATGAGAAGGTGAATGGAAATTTATTTATGAATTGGTTAAAATTTTTTGGGTCGAATTAGAATAGATGTTTGTTTTCGTGTCGACATTTTGAGATTATTTTGGATTTGTAGTTTAAAAGTGTAAATTGTGATGGATAGATGATTATCGCAATGTTTTCATGGAGGCAAAGTAGTTATCTTTTTGATATTTTATTAAGGGTGGACACTGATTTTATAACTTCCCAAATTATGCCTGCAGTAATGTTCCTATTTTTCAGCTTCCCAATGTTCACTGATAGAGATGTATTGTTCGATTATTTATATAAATATATTTATTTATATTTGCGAATTTTTCTGAGGTTTTTATTAGCGACTATGGAGCATGTTTTCCGTGCTTAAGTGTAAGGGATACATTTTGTGCAGTTTTGAGGTCGGCAAATATTGAAGTGTAGGTATTGTTGGGTTCCTATGGGTTATTTGTAAATATCTGTGTGAATTTCGCTTTTTTAGTTTTTAATGATGATATCTAAATATGTTATTTCTTTAAAGCTGTATTCCATGATGAATTTTATTTTGGGGTTTAGGTTTTAAAATAAGTTGCGTAACTCGTTAATACTGCTCAATGGCTATTTCCAGAATATGGAAAATCCTTTAAGTATCTTTTCGATTGTTGTATACTCAGCACATAATAAATATGCATATATATACATATACATGCTGAATACATATTGACGCAATGAATAAAAGACGAGCGAAGACTTCTTTTAAAAAATATACCACTCACTTTATTTGTAAGGTTTGCGTGTGAGAGGGAGTTGGATACCGAACAGAACTGCAATACATTGATCCCCACTCTTATGGCCATCAGCGTTGTGTCTTTCTCGTTCTCCTGATGCTCAACAGGAGGACCGGGGGCTCAGCTTTCTGCTGGCTTTCTCTACCACATCTTGTCTCTAACTCATCTATCTCCAACTTCTCTGTTCTCCAACTCACTGACTTCCTATCTTCACCGAGTTATATAAAAGTTCAATCACCCACTCAATCTTTTTAATGGTATGTTTGATCGTCATCAAGCGGAAATAACTGTCATGCAGTTCACAGGTCACTCTCTTCCGGTGCATCAGTCTATGAGTGTACCATGGAATTTTACCTTGTCCGACATTTTCAGCCAAGCCCGCCGACGCGATTTCTTCTCATAACTGCCATCGGAATGTCTCACTTCCTTCCGGTACATCACTTTGGAATAGCATGTTTGGTCGGGTCGAAGGTCAATATACCACACCATGATCAAATAAATACTGTTTTTTATATTGTTGTACTTTTTACCCATGATTTTATACAGCTTTTCTTCTAAATATACTAATGTTAGGTTCGCGTATGTTGGTGCCATCTTAGATCAACTTGCTGTTCCTCGGGACTGGATTTAATTTACGATATGAGTTAGAAAGAGTCATTATATAGTATAAATTCTATACCATCTGTGATAGTATTTTGTTAAAACTTGAGTGTAGTATTTCTGGGTAATTTTTATTGATAATAAAATGGCTTGTTTTTTTTAATTGAGTGAGGATATTACTGTACAGGTTTGTGACGTTAAATGCTACAAACCTACAGATACCCAAAAATATCCCAATTTCAAAAGTCACCATCCAAAAGTATTTCAATAATTCTTATGAAATTTCTGTGGCTTAGACACACAAAGAAGAGTGATTATTCTCTCTTGTTATTGTCCATGTTCCCTTAACTATAGAGAAAAGTTATATATTTCTAAATAGAACATTTTCTGAAATACAAAAATTAATAGATTTCTAAGAATTCTTTTTACTTAATTTGATATCCTGATTTTTGATTAGTCATTTGCTAATGGCTACTAAGCATTTGCCCGAGTTTTTAAAAGTCATTATGTCATACACAGTTTGTGAACAGTCACTTCGTGATATTGCAAGGAAAATTAAATCACCATCTTCTATCCAACTATTTACCCATAGCTGGAGGGAGAATAATTGGATTCATACCTTTCCCAAGAGTATTAGTGCTATGTGAAATGCAATCAGTCTTGTCCAGGATTTGAACTCGTCTCGTCGTGTCCATTTCCTACGACGATAACCATTACACCACGGGCACCTCCATTTTCCCCTCCACTCGGGAAGGATATGACACAAGGTCATTTTTTAAGCGGAGTTTAACAGGTTTGAATTCAGAGTTTTCCTTCTCCTAGACTATAGTACCTAATGCCTCCTTGTTTAACACTCAGCCTTATAAGGTACTGATAAAGAGTGACAGGAGTAATTTAGGTAACGGATGATTACCCTTCCCTACGTCTTGGTGTAATAGCTACTGAAAAAGAAGATAGCAATAAATTTCTATTAGAGAATTAATATGTTCCAAAACCAAATAGAAAGTTTACACTTATTGAGCAAAGTCATCGTTCACACTCAGCTCTCTCATTGGGATATTTTTAGGGTAATATCTACTATCAGATAGAAAATAGATACATTTATTCATTCATTTATTTATTTGCAGATAAGTACAATATACATTCTATTAAAAGAATCTGCCTCTTTATGGTTTGAACAAGGACAATATCAGTATTTTCTTTCGTTACAGAGAATAGCGTCGCTATTACGCTGGGGATCACATTTATTTTCAGGAGAATGAATAACTATAGATTCACTCCTTCCTATATTGGTGAACATATTTTTTGTCAGGTTTGGCATCATGAAATTCGAAGACAGGAAGCATTTGTCAGTTTAAGACTTGAATAATTTTAATAGCTTCTTCTTCTTCTTCTTCTTCTTCTTATTATTATTATTATTATTATTATTATTATTATTATTATTATTGCTGTTGTTTTTGTTGTTGTTGTTGTTGTTGTTATTATTATTATTATTAGTATTATTATTTTGATAAATCTGATGATTTCCAGCCTACTAAGCTGCAAAATATATAAAAAAAAAAAGTGTTAACACATTGAACAGAGCAGAAGTGTTATCACGCATGCGCATTGGTCGCTTTGACCCAGAGCCTCCATTTTGGTGAGTTCATTGCGCTTGTCTTCAGGGTAATAATTGTAAAGCACGAAATTATACTTGCCTCCAAGGCGCATCCGAGCCAACTTCCTCAATAAAAGACAGAACGATGTATTTCTTTAACCGACGTTGGCACCGTCTACACCAAATTCTTCCTACGTTTTCAGAAATAAAAAAAAAAGAAATAGCGAATAGCACACTCCTTCAGGTAAGTCTCGGCAAATGTTTTCCAGGTACTAAATTTACAGTGCATTCTCTTGAATTCAAAATATATGTATGTATATATATATATATATATATATGGGTGTCTATATGTATGTATAAGTCTATTAAAGTTTACCAATATATTTATCCTCATCTCTCTTATTTCCATTATTTTTATCTCTTTATCTGATCCAGTTTATATCTATTTAACAATCTACCTTATCAAACTCTTTATATATATATATATATATATATATATATATATATATATATATATATAAGGTAGACACAGAGTCTACAGTATGTGATATTAATCAGATTCTAGCTTATATGAACATTAGAGCAATCATAAATATAGAAGATATATTTACTTTATCTTCGATATTCAACAGGATTTATTAATGAATACACCAAAATAATTTATACACACACACACACACATAAATATATATATATATATATATATATATATATATATATATATATATATAGTGTTTGGACAAAATAATGGAACACCTAGAATCTTAGTATCATAATTTTGAAATTCCTTTAAAGCTATCAAGCCTTTTTTTATACATTTATGTTTCGTGATTTATTATTAATAATGTTGATTTATTATTAATGACAGTATTTAAGAAAGATGGTAAAACCTCCTGACTGAAGCAAACCTCTGGAAGAAAGCGAAAGGTCTCTGATCGGGATCGTCGGATTATTACGTGGATTGTTTGGAAAGATCACAAGTATACAGCTCTGAAAATTACAGCAGAGCTTAATGACCATCTAGATAACCCATTTTCTTCCAAAACTGTAACACACAAATACACACACACACACACACACGCACACTCACAAACACACACACACACACACACACACATATATATATATATATATATATATATACTCAACTCCTACCACACATGCTGGATGTGACAGAAAGTCGAGTGTAGAGCAAAGTAAAGCCAGCTTTAATTCAGGGATTTTTCCTTCTCTTTGACTGATTTATAAATCAAGGCCAAAAAGTTCAATCTCTCTTACTGTTTACCCATAGCTTAGAAGGGAGAATAGAATGAACGTAAATTTCCGCTCATCGTCATATCAGAACTGACAAAATACAACAAATATGAGATAATTTATCTGGTCTGATCGACGTTTAATTCACCGTGAGAACGATTGGCGTTGAATTAAACGTGTATCACAGTAATATTCATGCCATATGGAAAAAGCTGTGCAAAATTGTTTTTATTATTTTTATGAACGAGTTTTCTTCAAAAAGAACATTTCTTTAGTATCACAGCCAAATTATTTCTCTGAATTGAGTCACCACGATTATTTTTGAGTTCCCAGAAAGGCAAACACAGTTCCGTGGTTGACATTTGAAAACTGTTAAGAACAGTAAAAGTAAAAACAGTGTCAATTAAATTATAAGTGGAAACATTTTAGTCATTTCCTGGTTCCCCAAGTAAATTATGTTGACATAAATAAAGTTGATATGTAATTAAGTTGATCATAAAAATGCTTTAAACAATCAGTGTTACTACTTCCAAGACAGACTCCATATGTGTGTGTGTGTGTGTGTGTGTGTGAATGAGGTCCCACTCTGCAACAACTTTGTATCTAAAAATAAATTAGCAAAGATTACATGGAGAGGACATACAATTTTATCACTTGAAATATGTGGAAGATTCTCTTTATCTTTATTGTTATACTCACAACGTTTCGGCCGATGCTTCTTTGGCTTTCTTCAGGTGTTTCATGTTGAACTCTGGAGCCCATACAGAACATTGAACCGAACCCTTTATTAATCCATGAATATAAATTCTCCAAACTCTGTTATCTGTGACCGGACACAAGTCTTCAGCGGTAGTAAATATTCTCTGTTATTTACCTGTAATTAAGATTAAACCTGTAAGCTTAAGAAAAAAATCGGAAGTGATTTTAGGGAGTAGTATCTCATAGATTCATGGAGACAAGGGTTTTGTAAGTGGCAAAAATTCATTTTACATTGTGAAGTAGAGTACATGGAGGAACTGATAGAATTATTTTTCAACTGAACGCCTATAAGTGAAATCAGCAAGAAATTACAAGTTCCAGTAATAAAATTCATCATCTCCGAAATTTAGGCAAATTAATATACACTTATTTTTAGATAGCTACATATTTCTGTTTTTTTAATAACGTGTTTTAATGCTTATTGGGCTTTTTATAAATAACATCTGTTTGCACAGACTTTTATTATTCGAAATATCTGGCCAACAGCAAACAATTACAGCTTTAAGTAACTATTTATAATGTAAATAATTTACAGTTGTTCGGCATTATGTATTCCAATTGAATCCTAATAAATTTCTATCCTGTCGGCTGGGGCAATAGAATATGCTGGCTAAACCTTTGTGGAGTTATTATACCGACCCCTAACGAGTATCCTGGTTTTAATACTAAAGAGCATCTGATGCTGAGGCGCTAGTCCTGGAGCTTTGAGGAATGTGATATAGCCCCTCTTTGATATTACTCCCAGGTCCACTCTGCCCAGATTGGTTGTACCTGTTAGGGACCCACTTATGTGTCAAAAAGAAATGTTTAAACATTTACTAATGATTATTATTTTTACTAGTTATTTGAAAATATAAAACTGTGTGCAATTTTTTATATCATATAGGAATGCTTGATTGATAGAATTACAAATGTTAAATAGCATTCAACTGTGTGCAAATACATCATTATAGAATTATAAGTATTAGATGAGAATACTTGCAACCGATTAACCGTGTGCAAAAATGACTAATTTTGAATAGAATTATTAGTGTTAGGTAGCTATACTTAAAACCATTTAACTTTCACCAAACAAATGAACTCTAAAAGTTTGCTAAGAATAAAATTACCCACAAACTATTCACTTACAATTTACAATATATATATATATATATATATATATATATAATTATATAATTAATTATATATATATACTCACCTAGCCCTGTAGGGTTGAGTTCTCTAGCGGATGAAGTAATCGCGTTGCCATTTGCGTTTATTGCAAGTCTCTTCATATATAAATTGAAGGAATTTACGGTTGCCACTAGCCTAAAGCAAAGTTCCTAAACCGAATTGAGCACTCCGGTCCCCGTTAGCGTAAATGTAAACAGAAGGGAAAAATAATACATATTCCTTAAAATTCCAGCGCTTCTGTTGAGACTACTGATAAGGTTATGTTATATTATCAGACTGACGTAAAATCAGCCGGATTTTAATGCTAGATTGAAGCATCTTGCGTGTCTAGTCCCACTGATGAGTTATGATATGAAACCGTCTGTTATATATATATATATATATATATATATATATATATATATATATTGTCATCCACAGACAGACTGTTTCGTTTTATCACAATTCTTCAGTGTTGCTAGACACGTAAGACGCTTGAATGTGTGTGTGTGTGTGTATGTGTGTGTGTGTGAGCGCGCGTGCGTGTGTCTGTGTGTTAGGGCTCTTTAGATGATGTAATGCTTAGCAAACTAGACTAGCAAACTTTCATGAGTGAGTTCGATTCTCATTGGGTGCCCCATCCATTTGTTCTTGTGTCATATCTAAGCTTAGTTAATTACTATATATGTGTGTGCATGTATGAGATTAGGATATCCATATTCTTAACCCCCCTCTGCCACAAGCAGGATATGTCACAAGGTCAATTTTTAAGCGGAGGATAACAAGCTCGTATTCCCAGTTTTCCATTCTCATAGACCAGTTGCAATATGAAGGGTAAAGACCCTTGTCTTCCCTACTATTGACCCTAATCTGAAAGGAGAATAAGTAAAAAGTTAAGTTGGCGACCGTAGTCGAGGGCGACCAGAAGGCCCCCTTTTCAATAGCTACTACACCGAGATGGAGACGAGAGTTCTACTCCTTTCCCTGTATTACTCCACTTTACCCTTGATACGCACCTTATATTGCTGAGTTTTCAGTAAGGAGGTATTAAGTACCATTTTTTAAGTCTTTGGTATGACTCGACCGTGGATTGAACCCCGGTCTCAAGGACCATTGGCGAACGTTCCAAAGGATATCAACGCGATGTGAAAATGTAAATAGCCTTGTCGAAGATTTGAACTCGTGCGGCCGAGTCCATTTCCCAAGACAAAATCCATCATATCACGGTTGCCTTCTTTATATTTTATATGCAGATTGTTTTCATCAGGTAATATATTAATTAAATTGATGGTTATTTTCAAAACTGTGAGTTGGAAGAAGGCAAGGCATTTCTTTTCTCTTCGAGACGATGATGTACGTTCAGAATTCTATGAGAGCTTGATATTCTGCAAGTTTTAAAAAATGCCTAGTGCTCTATTACGCATGTCTGTAAATTTGCCTTAAGCGCAGTCATTGCAAGTGTACAACTTTCAGTTGAAACAGATTTTAAGGCAATGAAACTGTGCTTATAAATGAAAAAGAAATGAATAGCTCGCAGCAATATACAAAGTAAATATGGAAAACTGCCGATGGCGTTTACAAAAGAAAGCGTCTGATTAAAAAAGAAAAAAAAAAGTATTTCATTTATTGACATTCACGATACACATATATATAGAGTTATGGGATGTTCATTACTGAAACTTTTCGTTGACAGGACTTAGAATACAATGACCGTGTCCTCTACAGTGAAGAAAGACACGCATCTTCCCAAAAATGACCTGTCCTATGTAGGACACTAAAATGAATCTGGTGGTGAGGTTCCAGTTCCTGAGACTTCCTGTTCCCGTTTAATCCGGAGTAAGAGTCTCATTCGAGGGTCAAATAGATCTGTTTTAAAATTGTTTGTATAAAATAAGAATGCTTGAGACCATGTGTGCAAAAAAAACAGTTATTATAAAAAAAGAAATAGTTTCTTAAAATCATATAATTGTGTGTAATTTTTACAACTAAATGGGAATAAAACTGTAAATATAAACGTACAATGTACGTCATTTTCTAACTTTTTGGCATAAAATAACCCCACACGAGTTGATATTCTGTTAAAATGAATCAGTCATTACAGTTGACACATCGCGAAAAATAGACGCTCCATAAACTTTTAACTTCTCAATGCTTCAGTATTTCTGTGCAGGAAACAAGTTTCCTTTTGTCTTGCTCATTTAGACTTTGCAAGAACTGCAGTTTGAAATAAAATGATTTTCAAGAATTTACGTAAAATTTTCCAGTCTTATGTGAAGTTTGCATTACTTCACCAGACCACCTTGTAGATTTCTCTGGGTTGCAGAGGTAAATAGTACTAATGCGCTCTGGTTCAGTCGGCTGGGACCATAGAATACACCGACTTAATCTACGCAGTGTCCTGTAAATGACACTAAATCGAATAGTGAGGCCCCAGTAATGCTCGAGATTTAGGGAATGCAGAATACCCTTTCATTGTCATTACTCCTAGTTCCATGCTGGCCTGGAGGGATAGCACCTGACAGGGCCCTATCTATGGGTCAAATATAACTAACCCGTGTAACAACGCTAAAATGAATTATTTGAAATTAACTTCTTTTTACATTTAACTGTGTGTAGGCAAAGACTGTACTTTAACTAAACTGATTTGTTTGAAATAGGACATTGATCATTTAACTGTGGGTAAACAATTGGCTGTATTTATGCTAAAATGAATTGTTTGAAATTAACTTCTTTTTACATTTAACTGTGTGTAGGCAAAGACTGTACTTTCACTAAACTGATTTGTTTGAAATAGGACATTGATCATTTAACTGTGGGTAAACAATTGGCTGTATTTATGCTAAAATGAATTGTTTGAAATTAACTTCTTTTTACATTTAACTGTGTGTAGGCAAAGACTGTTCTTTCACTAAACTGATTTGTTTGAAATAGGACATTGATCATTTAACTGTGGGTAAACAATTGGCTGTATTTATGCTAAAATGAATTGTTTGAAATTAACTTCTTTTTACATTTAACTGTGTGTAAGCAAAGACTGTACTTTAACTAAACTGATTTGTTTGAAATAGGACATTGATCATTTAACTGTGGGTAAACAATTGGCTGTATTTATGCTAAAATGAATTGTTTGAAATTAAGTGAAACCAGTGCAAAAAACAAAAAAAACAAAACAGAAGCTCAGGCTTGTTTAAAACATTTATCATCATAATGTGTTTAGAAAACATATATAAGAATGGAATTGGCATTAAATGGCCTACAGCGGTCTATTTGGTTGGGTTGTGTTTGGTTTGGTTTTAAACAAACCAAACCGAACCCAACCAAATAGAAAGCTATCCAATTGTTTCACGCATATTGATGATCCCTAAGAACCTTTACATTACACAAACATGCTGTCGTTTCAGTTTTCTTGAGCCAATCGTTTACTACTGAATTAAAATATAGTATATCCTCAAACCAGCTTGTTCTCTTCTTTTTGTCACCCGTATTATTATGACGATCCATTCCCTTGACAGAAACAATTCATAACAAAAACTCATCATCAACAACGCATAACCATAAACTACAGAATATTAAAATAATCAGCCTCTGGTTAATTAATCAGAGGCTAACAAATGAAATTAATTGATTGATTGATTTTAATGACCTGTCAGGGAATATATCATGACTAGATTTTTGGAAACTGAGTCCATTCTATGTTTATATATACATTTTTTGTGTTGTTCTTTTTTGTTAGTTTGTTAGTTTGTTTGTGTTTTTAGGTATATCCACCTTAGTAGGTTATTTAATACCAAATCCATTTTTATACAAATCAGTTCTATTCAAACAATTTAGTTCAGTATAAGTACACAGTTTAATCGTCAAAAGCATTTCTATTTCAAGCTATTCAGTTTAATCAAACAGTTCTAATTCAAACAATTCGGTTTACTTTTGCTAAAGGGCTGTGGGATAGGGGTTCAATCCCAGGTCAAGTTATACCAAAGACTCAAAAAATGGTATTTGATGCCACGTTGCTTAAAACTCAGCATTATAAGGTACGGAACAAATGTAAAATAGAACATTCCAGGGAATGGAGTAGCACCCTCCCCTATACCTAGTTGTAGTAGCAATTGAAAAAGGAGCCTTCGGGTGGTTCTCGACTACAGTTACCAATTTTACTCTACTTTATAAGTATAGTTTTTGTCAACACACAGTTAAATGTCAAAACAGTTCTATTTCAAACAATTCTGTTTGGCGTAATCACAGTTTCAATATCAACAATTGTCCTATTTCAAACCATTCAGTTTAGCATAAATACGCAGTTTAAATATCAAAACATTTCTATTCCAATAATTCAGTTTAGCATAAGTATGCATTCTAGTTCTATTTGATCCATAGATAGGACCCAGTCAGTTACTACCACGCCGGGCCGGAGTGGACCTGGGAGTGATGGCAATGAAGGGGTATTCCGGATTCCCTAAAGCTCCTGCATTACTGGAAACTTACCAGCAGATCGTTTAGTGTTATATCCAGGACACTAGTTTTGGGGGTCTGACCCCTCTGCAGAGATGCAGTCAGTGTATTATACAGCCCCAGCCGATAGGGCAACCTCGAGAATTTGACTGATTTTATTATTTCTGTTATTCCTAGTGAATACAATTAATTTGCAAACAGATATATTCGACATGGGAGCCTAACTGGTGCTCTTATTGAATATTAGAATGAGCGTGGAAGTAATGGTGATGAAAGTTAACTCTCTACTTCCTAACTCTCCAGAACTAGCAGATGCTGTTTAATGTCATCCTTAGGACACCCTTGTTTTGTGGGGGGTGATTTTAACCCATCCCATTGGGATACTGTCAGGATATTCTTAGCCCTAACTAGAGGACGACATTTTTATGATAAATTATTATTACTCTATATCGCTGCTAAGAATATACATTCAACCCGATTCTTCTTCAGTCTCCAATGAAGACCATTGCACTTCATTTTGTAACAGATTTACAGAAGAATATTAGAATATTTCTTTTGCTGATTCTCTATTTTTCTTACAGCTGACTAATGTTTTCAGCAGATGCTTCTGAAATTTATTTTCGTCTCCGAATTTTATTTACTTTTATGTCTTGGCACAGAAAAAAAATTCCCAAACAAAAATAGAATAGCAAATATACTATTGAGCTGATGGATTGGCTCCAATGATCATCGTTTAATATGAGTATTAACAAAGTAAATGATAACTTCTTTTAATGCAAAGAAAGAGTGGTTAAAGGGTTAGACCTTGGTTTTAAAAGCTTACTTATGAGGTTACTTTGTATAAGAGACTGCAGAATTTTCATTTTCTCCTTCCAAGAAAAGACAGCTAACTTTTCATTTCTTTCTCCGAAGTAAAAACGGCTAAATTTTTATTCTCTTCTTCGAAGGAATGACGGTTAAACTTTCATTCTTTCTCACAAAGAAAAGATCCTTAAGTTTTCAGTCTTCCTCTCGCTCTCTCGCTCTCTCTCTCTCTCTCTCGTTATCTGTCTCTGTCGATCATCGTTGCCGATTAGTCCTCTAGGCGACATCCAGTATCCGTACTGAGATGATGAATGAAAGGTTTTACGGTTTGGCCAACACCGATTTGTCTCTGTTCATCACTTAGGTGTTCGTTCATCCGTTTCCAGCATTTCTCGCGCGTCTGTCTTTGATTGGTTGTGTGATGGGAAGTTTGTGGCCATATAGCTGCTTTTTTGTTGGGTACTGCTTCTAAAATTAATTCAAAGCAGCAGTAAGCATTCTCTTGTAGGTTTTTGTCTAGCCTTTACTTTCCCTTGCACTTTTCTCAGAGTCAGTCCATTCTTTAGAATAAACCCTCCAATTTAAGAGACAGTGAACAAAATGGTGGTACAATAACATAATAATTATCTTACCCAAGCTGAAATTGAAATATCAATACGCAAAACCTCAGAAAATCTGTCATTATATCAATAATGTAACCACTGAGATTCACCCTTCATGTATGGGGAAAGATAAATGGCCTCTTAGCAAGCTGTTCGTTAATCTTACTATACAACGAAAGTTGTGACGATGATAATGATGATGATGAGGAGGAGGAAAGAGAAGAAGATAACGAGTACAGATAGGTTGACAATGGAAATAACTAAAGTGATGGTGGGTTTAGAGTGAAGGGCAATTGCTGAAGTGATGACGTTGGTGGTATTGGGTGGGAGTTGAAGGATCACGTGCCAACGAGATAGAGTTTCCATGAGAATTAGTTCCCTGAAGAAATAAAAGTAATTGAACTTAAAGATAATATGTCAGGAGCATTCGGAGAAAAGACAAATATCTTGCCAGCCACAAGGGTCTGACGTCATGTAGAATAGAGTTTGGAGACACAGTAGAGAGTTGGATGTTGGTGAGGGAGGTAAAATGAAGTGTTTCCAAGCCGTGGAGAGCAATTGTAAACGTGTCTTGGTTAGGTATGGCTATTTAGTTTTATGGCATATCAACCTCTGCGGGTTAGTTGAAGCCAAATCCTGTTTATATATATCTATGTGTGTGTGTGTGTGTGTGTGTGTGTGCATACATTTGAGTGGTAAACGAATATTTTGTAGGTAATTTTATTTTTAAACAGATTCCATTTGTTTACACACGGTTAACATAGATGATAATTAATAATATTAACAATTCTATCAAATATTAATCAATTGTTTGGACACAATAAAATGGCTTAAGTTATCGGTATCTTAAGCTAATAATTATGTTTTTGCAAACAGTCAATGGTTTCAAGTATTGCTATTTAGTACAAATAATTCTATTTGATATTAATCATTTGTTTTCATACTCACAAATAGTTTCAAATATTGCTATATCAGCACAACTGACACTCAGCCATCGCTCTCCGGCTTCTTTATGATAAAATGGGCACTGTACTTGTTTGCCACAAAATTTTAAGAATACAGTCAGAATAATCATATTGGTACTCGGGTTTGACATGACCAGCCGATTGATCAGATCGAGCTTCTCCAGCTTCCTGTCAAGCAAAGTTAGGGCTGAAGTGGAGTCTTCCAGGCTACGGGACTTATTCTTTTGCTGGATCTTATTCTTTTGCTGGATCTTATTCTTTTGCTTCTCAGCCATGAGGATCCAGTCCTCAAGTATTAAGAGTCACCAACCACAGCGGACAGGTGGTCTCATTGAAAGGAGTGTTACCCTTCTGCAGCTTTCTAATAATGCCCAACGTAAGTCATTAATTTGTTCCAAATTCTGTAATATAAACCGGTTTTTTTATGTAAACACTGTAATATTAGCGTAAAAACTCTGGAAAGAATATAATTCTATAAACTTTTAAGAGCACTAAAAAATTGATAAACACTCTCCCCACCATTATCTAAAGGTAAATAATACCGCTACTCTTCTTTTACAAGAATGCATTTGGCATTAAATAACCCAGGAAGGTTGAGCAAATAAACAAACCAAAATACCAAAATTCATTTTTTTAACATGATTTACGATTTTTGGGGGGTATGGCTCATTGGCCTAGCGGTTAGAGTGTTCGCCAATGGGCCGGAAGACCTGGGTTCAAACCCAGGCCGTGTCAAACTAAAGACTGGTACTTGATATCTCCTTGCTTAACACTCAGTAATATAAGGTACGTTTCAAGGGTAAAGGGGAGCAACCGAAGGAAAGGAGTAGCGCCCTCCCCTACACCTTAGTGTAGTAGCTATCGAAAACGGAGCCTGCTAGTCGCCCTCGACTACTTTACTTACTTTTACAATTTTATTCTAGAGTAAATACATTTCAAAAGTATTTTATTGTATTTTAAGAACTTTTCAGCTTCTTATATCTGTTACTTTTAATTGTAATGTAATTATTCAAAATATATATTTGGGGGTGTCCTCGTGGTGTAATGATTAAAGCGATGGACTGCCGAATCGTAGTAAGCGAGTTCGAACTCCAGTCGCGCTATTACGTTCACTTTCGGGCAAATACCCTTGGGAAAGGTATGAACCCACTTTTCCTCCCAGCTATGGGTTAAATAACACCACTTCTGTTCTTTTAGGAGAATGTCTTTGGCATTAAATAACCTACAAAGGTTGATATGCCATTAAACAAAGAAACCAAACAAAACCTAAATATATCTTTAAAGAAAAAGTAATATATTGATAAGCTTTTACCTATCTTTCGTGAGTGTCACGGTGAGGAAAGGGGAGAATAATTTTCTATAAAAGAGGTAAGATAAAGGAGGAAAGAAAGACTGTTAATTCCAACCTTCACATACGAGACCTCACTGTCTGTAAGAATTTATACCCCACTCGCCATGTCGGTAAAGTTAAGAACACGATGATCGTATCCCCTGCAGAAAGGAAATAATCTATTCTGTGTATAGCTTTACACTCTAATCACCATAAGTGTGAAGCCTACGATATACCTGATGTATCTCATGAAGAGAGTTAAATCCTCCGGAAAGAGGGTTTTCTAAGTATAACACCAAACGGCTTATGATACTGAGGTTCATGTTCGGGAGATAGTGAAGATAACCTTTTCTTTGCGATTACTTCCAGGTCCACCCTGGTCCGTTGTGGTTGTATCTGTTAGAACCCAATATATGGGTCAAATATATATTTTTTAAAAAACATTCAAATGGAAGTCCTCTTTTGTGAGTGTGTCAATGACATTCGTCGCAGCCTCTTTCATGGCCTCAGTTGTCTCATAACGACAGCCTCTCAGCTTAGGGAATAACCAAAAGTCACAGGGAGCAAGGTCTGGACAATAGGGAGGCTGAGGAACTGTGCTGATGCCCATCTTGGTCAAATAGTCTGTGACAAGGATGGAGTTGTATACTGGTGTATTGTCCTGGTGGAAATGCCACTGACCCGATTTGAAGAGTGCTGGCCTCTTCGGACGGAATCTCTTCCTGAACTCCCTAAAAACCTCAACATAGTAACCCTAACCCTAACCGTTTTGCCAATCAACTCCGGTGTATTAACTTCCTTACTCCTCCCACATCTCTCATCACCTCTCACAGATTCCCTGCCTTCCTTGAATCTTTTATGCAACTCAAAACCTTTGCTCGATTCATGCAAGATGCTCCAAAAGCAGTCTGAAGCATTCCATACGTTTCTGTTGCTTTTTTATTCCAAGTTTAAAACATAATTTTCTTGCATATCGTTCGTCTAAAGTGTCCTCAGATCCAGATTGCATTTTTGAAATTCACCGGCTGTGACAATCAGGTTTTAGTAGGGTGTATTTCAATTGATACTGTAGCTGTTCCTTTGAACCTGAAATCATAAAAATTAGTCAGTCATCTCATAAGATGTACAGCAATAACATACTAAATTCTCAAGATTCAACGACAGTTTTAAATGTCCATACAAAAAAAGTCTGCAAACTTATCGTATGAACATCGTTAAATCTTTTAAGTGTCAACTACATAAAAATCTCTTAAGTATCAACTACATAAAAATCTTTTAATTATCAACTAAATAAAAAATATGCAAACTTAAGCATCTATGATTGAGATTTGTTAACGGTTGACAGGTTTTCATCCCATAAAATCACTTGTTTATGCTTAAACTAGTAAGAGCTCAGTCAGCTGCGGCTGCACAACACACCGACTGCATCTGTGCAGAGGAGTAAGACTACACCAACGAATGTTCTGGATATCTGCATAAAATAATCTAATAGCGAGGCTCCAGTAATGCAGGAGCTTTGGGGAATACGGAGTACTCCTTCATTTGTATTACTCCCAGGTCCCCTCTGGCTCGGAGAGATAGCACCTGATAGGTTCCAATTTATGGGTCAAATAGAACTGTCTAATATTTAAATTGTGTAAAACCTACGAGTTGTGCAAATTGAATTGTTTGAAAAAGAACTGTTTGAACATTTAGATTTGTGCAAACAAATAACTGATGCTAACTGAATTGTTAACGATATATAGCAATACTTGGAACTATTTAACTTTGTTGACTTATGCTAAACTGAATTGTTTGAAATTTTAAAAAAATGATCATTGAACTGTGTGCAAACAAATGATTGATGTTTAATTGAATTGTTACTTATACATAGCAATACTTGGAACCATTTAACTGTGTGCAAACGAAAGAGCAATAAATCATATATTTATATCCATTTAAATGTGTGCAATCAAATCACTGATATTTCATTTCTACTGTTACATATCTTTCTTGAAACCATATAACTGTGTGCAAAACAATATCAGACTCGTTTAAAAATGCCATCTAAGAAATGTTCACAGATCATATATATCTAATAAATACGTATAAACAGAATTTGATATTAAATAAAAAACTACTGTGGTTCATGTGCCATAAAACACACTCCAAGCCAAGCCATCCAAACTACCATACCACCATATTCAATGTTTGGAAAGTGTTTGGGAAAAAGAAAAAAAAAATTGTCCCTAGACAGTTTAAACAAACTGTTGTATTTCTTCGGTGTTGGTATTATAAGAAGATAACACAAAATTGAATTAATGATGTTTGATTTTTGGTATAAAGATTTAGGTTTTTACATCAAGTTACAACCTTTTAAACTTTGTTGATATAGGAGCGGACTCACTGAGTTCTGTTCACTGTGGGATTCTAGTAGCAAACTCGCCTATGCCTTGTGGACTCTAGTAGTCAACTGACATCTCCCTAGCGTCTTCCCTTTTCAAAGCTCCTACACAAACTCTTTTCCCTAACTCCTACTTCTTACTCCTACTCCTACCATAATAAACGGTTCCTTATTTTGCCGCCCAATTTTGAATTCTTAGCGTCAGTGTGTCTACATTTTTCTATTTTTAGAAGACTCGCCAATCGCTATTTTATAAACCGAGTTTTATTTCCGTAAATAAAAAGAAATGATAACATAAACGACGATAAAAAGGATTCAAGTCAAATAAATCACATTTGGTGATTGTTAAATTTTCAGGAAACTGAAGAAAGATAACAATAATACTGTTAAATCAAATGTTGTATAATCATGTAATGAAGAAAGCCAGGACACTAAACAAATGTTACGGTAGAGTTATCTCCCCTAACAACATTTCCCAGACAAAAGCGTAGTATACGACTACTAGATAGTTGCTTGACAACACACCATTAAATTGCTTATCCAACCCAATCTTGTTGTATCCTGGTCAATGAGAACTAAAAACGAATATTATTGTGTAAAAAAAATTTTAACTGTTTTCTGTTTTATTTTGTTGTCTCTAATATTTTTAGTTATAACAACGAAAATGTTGTACAATATTGTTTACAGAAGTTTCATTTATTCACTTAATTGATTTGATTTATTCATTCACATTCTATTAATGCTAGTAAGTATCGTATATATAATTAGAGATATATGAACGTATTAACCCACCAGCTAGTTTTCTGTTGGTCAAAGCCCATGTGACACACCTCTTTTCGTATGGGAAGCAATATGTTTCTTTACATATCCTTAACAACCAAGTTTATATTGAGATGAATTTTCTGTTTTAGAAAAATAAAAGACGTATTGTTCTACGTTAAATGAGAACGTATTGTCCCAACTCTAACGCCATGGGCAATGTTTCACACAAGGTCAACATTTAAGTGGAATACAGCTATTTTGATTTCTACGTTTTCCTTTTCCAATAATTGGTTGTCTTATTAAACGCTAAAAACCTGGTCTGCTATAATATTTACCCATGAATCGGTGGAAAACAGGGAAATTCAATTCTTTTAAAAGAGATTAGAGCCAAATGAAAAGCAAAAAGCCTTGTTCAGTATTCCATTTCCTATAACCTTCATGTTAAACGAGTCTCCAGAATATGCGTAAATTATATCAAGTAATGGCATAATGCTGAGAGTATTAATCAGTGGTCCAGGAGACTGAGGTTCAATGTTATGTCGAGTCATACCCAAGACTAAAAAAAACGGTACTTCATGCTTTCTTGCTTAACACAGCATTATAAGCCACAGATCAATGGTAAGTGGAGCAATACACGAAAACAGCAGCGTTCTTATACCTTGGTGTTGTAGCCATTGAAATTGAAGCTTTTTGGTCGCCTTCGACTACAGTTGGGCAACTTTCTTATATTAAGTTCTGTTGTTGTATATTGACCTTCGACCCGGCCAAACATGCCATTCCAAAGTGATTTACCGGAAGGAAGTGACACATTCCGATGGCAGTTATGAGAAGGAAACGCGTAGGCGGGCTTGGCTGAAAATATGGGACAAGGTAAAATCCCATGGTACACTCATAGACGGATGCACCGGAAGAGAGTGACCTGTTAACTGCATGATAGTTATTTCCGCTTGATGACGATCAAACATGCCATTCCAAAGATATTGAGTGGGTGATTGAACTATTATATAACGCGGTGAAGACAGGAAGTCAGTGAGTTGGAGATCAGAGATGTCGGAGACAAGATGTGGTAGAGAAAGCCACCACCCGGCAGAAGGTGCCATCGGGACCCCCGATTGAGTTGGAGATCAGATGCGTTAGAGACAAGATGCGGTAGAGAAAGCCATCATCTAGCAGAGAGCTTGGCCCCTAGGCCTCCGGTTGAGCAGCCCTGGAGAACGAGAAAGACACAATGGTGATAGCCATAAGAGTGGGGGTCAATATATTGCAGTCTTTGTTCAGTCTCTAACTCCCTCTCACACACAAACCTTTCAAATAAAGTGAGAGGTATATTTTTTTAAAGAAGTCTTTGCTCGTCTTTATTCATTGCGTCAATATGTATTCTGCGTGTATATGTGTATATTTGTAACATATGACTATACAACACTGGGATAAAAAAAATCAAGTTGTTCTTGTTGCAATAAACTTTGTCAAACTATCAACGCGATATTCAAAGGTTAGAAACTGAGAAAAAATGCTTTAATATACATTTATAAACACATTGGGATTGGTTGTACTGACTGGGAAAATTAAAATCACTTAAAATGCTATTTCTTAAAGCAAAACTTTTCAAATTTGATCAAATACAGTAAATCTCATCATTTTTTTAAAAATTTACATTGATAAACACGCCAAAAACTCTATCGGGAAAATTTACAGCAGGAAATTCATAGAACACATAGTTATTTGACTCAAAGTTTTAAATTTGTCTTTCTACCATCATGTAAATGAACAGATGCGCCTTTAATTAATACTTATCCTCTTAGGAAATAGGATCGGCGACCCGATTTCAAATCGTGTACGAGGCTAATTATTTCCTGGGCAGAAGCATGAATCCACTTGTTCTCGTCCTAGTTGTGGGTAAATAATTGATCAGACTATGTTTTTTAACTTTGATCAGGCAACCAGTGTAAAATAAAGAATCCTCTTAATACTCTGGTTTACTGACCTTGTGTCATATTCTGCTAATTTCGAAGGATTTTGATAAACACAATCATTCAAATGAACAGTTGAATGCCCTGCCTAATTCTATTGACACTACTTCAATAATACACATATTTTAGCCGGTGTGAAAATAATGTTTGCAAATAAAATGAAACAATTAAAGAAATAATTTGAATATTTCCATACTATGTGGCTGGCTTTGTTTAGCCCTTGATATATTTACCCTCTTTCTTAGGTCGACTATAGTATAGGTGTTGATAGTACTCTTTAACCAATTTTCCACTCATCAAGGAACGATGTTAATATTCCTATATCTCATGAAACACCAACCCGGAATAAACGGAAGGAAATACCTTATAAGCTGATTAAGAACATTAATTATATACATCATGAATATACAAGAGGTATCAACCAGAATATACAAACATATCTCAACAGGGCTTTATATTTCAATGTCGATGAGAGAAACAATTTCTATCTTCGAATGGTGAGAAAAATCTCTAATTTTCAACGAACACAGTTTAATACGCACGTCTTGACTATTCGAAAGAACAGAGACCATAAAAGAACGTTCTTAACGTTCAAAGAATTGGAACGATAGAAACCAGAATGGTTATAGGATTATTATGTTATCATGAGGCATTCAAATAACACGTTCCCAAAATTCAAAGGCGACGTTTATTTATTGTCTCTCTACAGTGGTGTTATTTTCTGTTTCTTCTTTGAATATTTCGTGTTCTACTGTTGCATAAACACTTACCACATCGGTTGCGCTCAACGTCCAGACTCACACCATCCTTAATTATTTTATCTTACTGTTTTGTTTGATTTTGAATCCTTAAAGTGTTGATTTAAATTAACAATATTCTTGATAATGCTATACATAAAGAAAAAAATATCAATGAAATCCCTCAAATAACATGACAAGTCAACCGGCTCAAATTATTAAAAAATCTTTTGGAAGCTTAAATGTTTTACTTCCGTTTTTTCGAGTAGTTTTTCACCTTAATAGCTAGATTTTTGCTGTACTTTTTTCTGTTTATCCTGTTATATGAAGAAGATACAATAATACAAATTCGGGCCCCAAAATTTTTAAATACTTTGAAATACTTTAAATTCTAAAAAACACTTATATCAAACTTATCTGGTTTAGTTAAAACAATATTATATTTGATTTCCCCTTAAAATCGAAATTTTATCTCTATTTAATTTCTTAATATATTTATATCTTTGTTCTTATTACTACCATGTTAATTACCGTTACTATCATGAATATTATCATAATTGCTTTTTAATAATAATGCTATTATTAATAATTTGAGGTTAACGAAAGCATTGACAGCTATCAATAGGCTATCGATTATATGGAAATCAGACCTAACCGATAAAACGAAAAGCAGTTTCTTCCAGGCAGCGGTCACATCGATACTGCTATATGGATGCACTACATGGACTCTAACAAAACGGCTGGAGAAGAAGCTAGACAGCAATTACACAAGAATGCTGCGAGCAATCTTGAACAAGTCCTGGCAGCAACACCCCACAAGACACCAACTGTAAAGCCACCTGCCTCCTATCACGAAAACTATTCAAGTTAGACACACCAGATATGCAGGACACTGCTGGAGAAGCAGAGACGAGCTCATAAGGGATGTACTCTTATGGACCCCTACACATGGCCGTGCAAAAGCAGGACGACCAGCACGAACATACATTCAGCAACTATGTGAGGATACGGGATGTTGTCCAGAAGACCTGCCTGAGGCGATGAACGATAGGGGAAAGTGGCGAAAGAGGGTCAGGGATATCCGTGCTACCAGCACGACATGATGATGATGATGATGATGATGATTACAATTATTGGTTATTTATCATTATTTTACTATTTTGAGAGTTTTTCACACAAGTGTTAGCTGATGTTTTCTCAGTGAAGTCTGAGTGACAGCAAGTCTCCTCAAGTCTCCAGGACTCTTCTCAGTATTCTGTTCTATCTCAATAATGTTATAATTTGGATAATTTCTACTCGACTTCTTTTTTCTGAGTCTTCCAGTCGCTGTACCAATTCTTTGGTGACTGTATCTGTCGCGCCAATTACGAATTATTTCACCATCGTTTTCATGTTCCATAGTTTTTTTTTTAGTTCTCTAGCAAGGTCTAAGTACTTGCCTCTCTTTTCGCTTTCCCTCAATTTTACCCTGCAGTCAGCCAGAACGGAACGGCAACTATTCAGCCGGTTCTCTCTTTTTTGTTGATTATCGCTAGATCTGGGCGTCTAGCAGATAACAGAGGATCCGTTTGAATCTCAAAATCCTAGAAATTTTGTGCGTCTCTTTTTCTAGGACGCATTCCGGTTTGTACATATACCATTTTTTCGTGTAGTCAAATTTGCACAATTCCTGGGGGATCACCTTCCCTACCCAGTCGTGTCTAGTCTTATTCTCTTCGTGCTCTAATTTTCAACATTCACCGATTATGTCACTGATCGTTTCATCTCTGTCACCTCATGATCTACATCTGCTGTTTTGTCACGTCTTGTCTATTCTTGCTTGGCATTATTATTTACTCCTCTAGAGTTTTTCACATTAGGATTAGCTGATGGTTTTTCACTGGAGTTTGAGTGACTGCAAGTCTCTTCAAGTCTCCAGGACTCGTCTCAGTATTCTGGCCGTCCTCAGCAATGCTGTCGTTTGGATAGTCTCTATCCGTCCGCTAACTTCCAAGTCCTCCAGGCCCTTTAATAATCCTTTAGTTACTGTGACTAACGCACCAATCACAATTGGCACAATCGTTACTTTCATGTTCCACAGTTTTTTCAATTCTGTAGCAAGGTCGAGGTACTTATCCTTCTTTTTACTTTCCTTCAGATTTATTCTGTGGTCCGCTGGGACAGCAAAGTCAACAATTTTGCAGATTCTCTTTCTTTTGTTGATTATTATGAGGTCTGGTCTTCTGGCCGGGATTAGGTGATCCGTTTGTATGTTAAAGTCCCATAGGAGTTTGTGCGAATAATTTTCTTTGACAGGCGCTGGGTTGTGCATATTATTATTATTATTATTATTATTATTATTATTATTGTTTCCAAAAATTCTAATAATAATACTGAAACCTGTTTTTTCTACTATTCTTATCATTATCAATATCTTAATTATGAACCTTTTTCAAACGAGTTTAAATCCATTGTTCGTGGCGTTTAAATATAAGTTCTTTACGTTTATCTAATAGTTGGCAGATAAATTTGTATCTAATGATGTTTATTTTTGCCTCCAAGCAAAGGTTACATCTACCATTGAATCATCCAGGAGAGGAAGATTTTTTGATAAATCTCCACTTAATTTGTAGAATGAGGCCCCTGTCTCTCTAATTCCAAAACAACCTCGATATACAGTTTTGTGTCAGAGTAAAAGGTTGGGAAAAGAATGTATATAATTGTAGACCCAATATTTCCAGTTTCCAGCTAAAATTTCAATATATACTTTCTCCTCCATCTGAAAAATAGTTACTTGGTCGACCATTTTCTTGGAATGAAACATTTCTCCTGTGGGACTATATTCTTTATTTCTACAATTAGAAAATAGTTCGGCCCAAGACGAAAGTGTATTCCAACTTTCTTCTTGGGCCGAACTATAGAACCATTTATTTTAATCGAAAATTAGTTTGTTGAAGATTATTTATTATCCTTATGTTAAGTGTATTTGGTATATGTTTAACTATTGATCTGGGGTGGTTGGGGTTGATTCTAATGTCAGTGGCTTTTTGCTTACCTTTAAAAAATGGTTCAAAAGTATTATCAGATGAATTAAAGATAATGTCAAAGAAATTAACTATTTTAAGGTTAGATGATATTTCAATTTTAAATCCTAGTAACTTGAAGGTTCTAATAATTTTCTTATGTATTATCAGATTTTAGGGGCCATAACTTTCTGAGATGAATATAAGCCGTGAACCCTAAATAAACCTAGTACTTGTGCTGAGTTGTAAGTACCCATGGGAACGTCAAAGTTATCCGTGATTTTTTATCCAAGAAAACTTATTATCAGTAAAAAGAGACGTTTTACAAGTTGAAATAAGTTTTGCTCTTCGATGATATTTATAAAGTTTTTATCATGGTTTAAACTTTTAATTAATCAGTATGTAGAAAAAGAAAGGTAAAACTCAATAATATCAAATTGAATAATTCACTCTAAAATAGTAAGAGGAATGAATATGAATGTGAAAATTCAGTAAAAGTTTTCGAAATTTTGAATAAAGCACTGAAACATGCAAATCTTGTACTAACCTCGCAAAGTACTTTTGATTAATATTTTCCTTTCAGATATGGATCATAATCTAGATTGGTGACTTAATCAGTTTGGGTTATTCCATGATTTGTCTTAGATAATCTTCTTGTATTTATTTTGCTGCATCAGCATTTCTGAGTTTGCATTTATTTTTATATAAATGGAGCAACTTCCGGTATAACGTCGACGCACAATCGCATACTTCCGCTGTGTCTACTATTCCGTTTTCCATCCGTTCCCAGGCTTACAATATTACTTTTCAACCAAATATTTTAACAGTTTTTTTTTATTAATTAAACGAAAATGCGATATAATTCACCACATTTTGCTTCCATGATAAAAACAACTAACAGAATTGACGAGTATCTATTTCCCTGCTTTTATATGAAGATATTAACCAACCTCTATCTACTTAAACGTTTTACTTCATCTGCTTTCTTTGGTTTAATGAACACGTTTTATTGTAACAATGTATTTTGCCGTTAACCTAATGCAAATCTTTCTTTAATGAACGTCCTTTTCACTTTATGTGGTGTAATCAATCTGAGACCTGCGTGTTAGACTGAAAGAAATCTTAGAAACAACAAGTTAAGCAATGATGTGTCTGGTAACTCCTGAAATGGTTGTCCACTTAGTCACAGAAGGTACTCTAAGCGAACAGAGAACTTTGTGCTAAACTGAACAAAGCTTAGGAAATAACAAGAAAAGAAAAGATTAGCTTAGTCACTACCTTAATGGATGATCACTTAATAAAAGCAGGCATTGTAAGCAAGTAGAGGCCTATAAGCTTGACTAAAGTAGGATTCGTAAATGATAAGTTAATTAACGAACAGCCTGCTTACTACTTAGATGGGTGACCACTTTGTAAGAAAAGGTACTCTAAGCAAGCAGAGGCCTATGTGCTCGACGAAACAAAGTTTAGTAAATAAACAAGATAAGAAATAATGAGCCTAGTCACTACTTAATTTGTTGGTTGGGTTTTAAAACATATTTAATTCCAAATCCTGTATATATATATATATATATATATATATGCTAAGATGCTCATTTACATCCATAATAAAAGTCTAAGACAAATTTTCGAAGCCGCTGCTATCTCATTCTTTTCATTGCCTACATACTCGTCCTGGTTTTTATGATATTTCTCCTTACTTGTGCAAATCCATTTTAAATAGCGACAATATATTCCGTCTTTAGTTAATATTTTCCACATATATCATAATTTTTTTGCTTTCTATTTTTCTTTTTCTTTTTTTCTTTCTTTTTCTTCCTTTTGACTCGAGATATTTCTCGATAAACATACATAACATAAATTCTATACAATATTCCTACTAAGTCAAATGATGTAATTTAAAAAAACAAACTCTGATTCACCAATCAAACGGCCAACTTTTTCTTATTATACAAATTTTCACCTTGGTTTTTGTCATTTGCATTTTTAAACATCAATCGTTGACTTAACATCGCTAATATCACAACTCATGGTCCTGATGGTGGTTCAGTAGAACCGAAACGCTATAATGTCGATTTCTCAATAAATCTCCCCTTACAGTTGGATTACCTTGTTATCAATTTTTCTACACACACACAGATATATATATATATATATATATATATATATATATATATATATACATGTTATGTACACAGATACTTTGTAGGTAACATTCTAAACGAATCACAGATCATTTGTTTGCATACACTTAAATAGTTTCAAGTATTGCTTTCTTGCACTTAAAGTTGTATATGTGCACAGTTAGATGCTATCAAGCACTAATAGTTTTATTTGGACACAGTTAATCGGTTTCAAGTATTGCTATTTAATACTAATAATTCTATTCAACATTACACTTTTGTTTGCGCACAGTTAAATGGTTTCAATTGCTTTGTAAGACGAACAAATCAATTCCATATCAGTCATTTGCTTACTAGTAGTTAAGCAGTTAAACAGTTCTTTTTTACCTATACATGGGACCCGAAAAGGTAATACGAATAAGGATCAGAGTGGACCTGGGAGATATAGCAATGAAGGGGTATTCCACATTCCCCAAAGCTCCAGGCCTGAAACTTTACCATCAGATGGTTTTAGCGTCATATCCAATACACTCACTGGGGAAATTCATACCCCACCTGTAGAGATGCAGTATTCTACAGTCCCCAGGAGACTGGGCTTACTTTAAAAGATTTCAACATTTTTGAAAACAGAGGCTTTTGTGTACCAGACTAATATGGTTAGAATATTCTTTGAATATTCTAATTAATGAAAGTAAATAATTCTTGTTATACTAAAAATACCATGGTTTCCTGATATTGTTTATTTTATTGAAAATATTTATGTATCGCCGAATTACAAACATTATCAATATATTTATTTTGGTTTAGTTGAGTTTTATGGCATATCGACCATAGAAAGCAATTTTACGCAAAATCCATTTTCATAAATATAAACAGTTCAATTTCAAACAATTCAGTTTAGGACAAGTATAGATTTTAAATGTAAAAAAACAATTCTATTTCAAACAATTCAATTTAGTCAACAAATTGAATGGTTTCAAGCATTGCTATATATCGCTTATAATCCAATTAACCATCAGTCATTTGTTTACACACAGTTAAATATGAAACAGTTCTATTTCAAACAGTTCCGTATAGCAAAAGAAGACAGTTTAGTTCTAATTGACCCATAGATAGAACCCTATCAGGTGAAACCACTCTTGGTCAGAGTGGATCCGGGAACGATAGCAATAAAGACGTACTCCGCATTCTCGAAAGCTCCGGCATTACTGAATCCTCACCATCTGATTGTTTTGTGTCATTATCGTGACACTCTTGTGGGGTGTCTTACATCTTTGCAGAGAAGCAGTCAGTGTGTTTTGGAGTCTGAGCCGACTGGGCCAAAATCTATATATATATATATATATATAACATGACTAATTACTCATTGGTACCACAATTTACCAGATTAGCGTGAACATTTCTCCATCAAATCTACAAAATAGGGTTTATTTAATAATCCTTGCAAAGTTCAAATTAGGACATGCCAGAGAAAATATCAAACTTTTCCTCAGATGATCACATAGTATAAAACTTATGGTCGTTACCTTCCGTCTCAGCAATCCTGATATTTACATATTTTATGTCGATTTATCTGTCTGTTTCTCTCTCTCTCTCTCTCTCTCTCTCTCTCTCTCTGTTTCTCTGTCTCTCTCGATATATATATATATATATATGGTTGATATATATATATATATATATATATATATATATATATATATATATATATATATATATATAGGCAGGCAGAGATTGATAGAGATAAATAGATAAATCTTTAGGTATTAGTTTGGTTTGAATTGTTTACTTTTCTTTATGGCTTATCAGTCGTCGTGGTTTATGGACAGAGAAAGTTCTCTTTGCTGAAGAACACCAATGCTACTATTTAACGCCCAGCCGTGGCATCATGGCTGAAGTAGTGGACTGCAGCCTCGACTAAAAGCTAGTTCAAACTCCAATGGCGTAATCATGTTCACTTTTGGACTAATACTCTTGGAGAATGCATCCTCCCAGGAACACCGCTGTTCTTTTTTTTTATAAAAAAGATGGCTTTGGCATTCAATTACTCACAGACCTTGATAGGCCTTTAAACATATGAACCTAAGCAACCACAGTTGAGTATATAAGTGGGTTCATACCGTTCCCAAAGTGAACTTAATAGCATGACTGGAGTTCGAACTCACTTACTTTGAGATTGCAATGTGGCAATTTAACCATTACGCCACAGGAATAGACAAATAGTGAGATAGGAACAGAATCAAATAGGTTTGATTTTGTCTATTTAACCGTATATTAATCCCTTCGGGCACCTCTGGTGGTGTAACGGTTAGCAAGCTAGACTAGCAAACCTACACGAGGGAATTCGAGTCTCATTGGGCGCCCCATTCATTCGGCCTTGTGCCACATCGAAGCAAAGGGCTTTGTAAATTACTATATTAATCCCTTCGAGTGTATTTAATGCTAAAATTTGATTCATCACTAAGTTAGAATCATAAATATTCCAATCATTCAAGTCAATAACAATAATAACGTTGACAATAATACTCATTCCTAGAGAGGACATAGACGGACGGTATGTGTCAACCAAAGAAGGGAGAGGAGGACTTATCAACATTCGAGATAGCGTCGATGCATCGATACAACGACTCGCAGATTATATTATAAAGCATGGAGGAAGACTGATTTCAAGTACCAGATACGATACACACCTATACATAATACAAACATCAAAAGAACAAAAAATACCAGGAAATAAAAATGTTAAGAAAAACAAGTGTAATGTTATTTGAAGAGACAAAAAAGGGAAATCTTAAATTTGGACATGGCTAAGAAAGGATAACCTTAAAAGAGAAACTGAATCTCTTTTGATAGCTGTACAAATCAATGCCATAAGGAGTAATCATATAAAAGCAAGAATAGATAAGACGCAACAAGAAAGCAGTTATAGGTTGTGGGGTGATAGAGACGAATCAATCAATCACATAATAAGCGAAAGCAGCAAATTAGCGCAAAAAGAGGATAATACTAGTTACCAGTGGGTGGGCAAAAATGATCCATTGGGAATTGTGCAAGAATTTTTAATTTGACCATACGAACAAATGGTATATATATACACAACCAAGAATCCGTCCTTGAATAAGAGACACAGAAAATTCTTTAGGATCTTGAGATACGAAAAATCACCAGACGCCCATATCCAGTGATAGTCAAGAAATAAAAGAGAACCTGTCGAATAGCGGGATTGCCATTCCGGTTGACAACAGAGTAAAACTGAATGAAAGCGAAAAGAGAGACAAGTACTTAGACCTTGCGTGAGAACTGAAAACAACTATGAAACATGAAAGTGAAAGTGATACTAATTGTAATTGGTGCGACCGGTAGAGTCACCAAAAGTTTGGTAAAGTGACTGGAAGACTTAGAAATAGAGGACAAGGGAAGACCATCCAAACTACAATTGTCTTGAGATCAGTCGTAATACTATGACGATTCCTGATGTCTTAAGGAGACTTGCTGTCACTCAGACTCCAGTGAAAACCATCAGCTAATGCTGATGTGCAAAACCCTCCTATAATACCAGAGCTAGTGATAATTACAAAAAAAATGAGAAACTGCCAAATAGGGAATTTGCCGTTTCGGCGGACGAAAGAAAGAAAAGAGAGGCAATTACTTGGACTTTGCCAGGGAACTAAAAAAGATATGGAACATAAAAGTGACTGTAATATCAGTAAGATTTCTGTGCTTGGAACGGTCCCCAAAAACTTGGTATGGGGACTGGAAGATTTGAAATCGGAGGACAAGCTGTGACCATCCAAACTACAGTATTGTTGAAGTCAATCAGAATACTGAGAGGAGTCCTGGAGACTTGAGAAGGTTTGTCGTCTTTCAGAATCCAGTGAAAGCTGTTGAGAAAAATTCCTTTGGAGTAATGTATTGGTTCACAGTTACGAGGATCTTTCAAAAAATCAGGTGAATTTGATCAAGGATTTAAACGATAGGAATCACTAATTACAATTGTGCCTTTAAAAGAAGATCAGTAGTGATGGATCCTTTCTAGTCTGAGAAGACTGTCAGCGTGACCTTCTTTTCTGAGAGCTGCGTTTCAAACATTTTTTGAACGTTATTATTTTTTAAACATCTCTGGTATTTTTGATTAACATCTATATTGACTAAGTTCCTATAATTATGGCTTTGTCACACCATAATCTTAGCCTTTGAAATCTGACATGGCACCATTGTGAAGCTGTGGGAACCTCTCTTATGCGCTTTCATGCAGATTCGGAGAAAAGGTTCCCACATTTGCATAACAATTTTTTCTCAAATTTTATCTGAAGACAATAGAAATGTTGTTTTGTAGCAAAGTTTCCTGTTTTCTTTAAAGGAAGAGAATGAAAAATAAAGAGAAACGAGGAAAAAGAGTGAGATGAGAGAGAGAGAGAGAGAGAGAGAGAGAGAGAGAGAGAGAGAGAGAGAGAGAGAGACGATTAAAAAAATAATGTTTAAGAAAATTAGCTGGAGAAAGAAAGAAAGAAAGAAAGAAAGTTAATCTTAAAACTAAAACGTAATATGAAGTAATTTTTATGTAAATTAGTTAATTGAAGAAAGAAAGGAACAAATAAATAAACCAAGAAAGAAAGCAAAAAAAAAAAAATGAATTCATATGAAAGGTGTGTTACAGAGTATTTTTAATTAAATCAGAAGCAAAAAATAAATAACTGTAAAAGTGAGAAAAACGAAATAAAAAAATGAAAAAAAATGATGAAAGTAGCTAAACAAAAAACAAAAAAAAAAACAACAAAAAACAAAATAGCTGGGAAAGTAATCTTAAGTAAATTAGTCAACTTTAGAAGAAAGAAAGAAAGAAAGATAGATAGATAGAAATTTAATCTTAAAGTTAAAATCAAAATATTAGCAGCAGTATTTTTATGTAAACTGACTGAAGTTGACTGAAGAAAGAAAGAAAGAAAGAAAGAAAGAAAGAAAGAAAGAAAGAAAGGAGATGAATTCGAATCATAAAAGGAAGATGTCAATAATCAATTCAAAGTAAATTTGTCGACTAAATAAATAAATAACAAATAGGTATTATGAAAGAAAGAAAGAAAGAATGAAAGAAAGAAAGAATGATAGAAAGAAATAAAGAATATCTCAGATTGAATAATGAAATAGAATAGACAAGAAGAAATAAAAAGAAAGAAATTGGAAGCAACAAGGTTTTTTTAAAGGAAAAATTGCATGAATGATTAAAGTAATGACGAAAGCCAAAATGAAAAAAAAAAAAAACTTCAAAAAAATAATTATTCAATTCATTAAAAAAAATTAAAAAAAAAAAAAATATTAGCGAAACAAATTAATAATTTTTCGCTGACTGTTTCTCAGGCCATTTTCGGCCGGCCTTAACTCCCACAGTCAAGCAATTGTTCTGGAGTGTGAGAATAATGAGTGTAATGTCAAATTTGTTTGATAAGAGGCAGGGGTCGAAGTGGGGTTGTTTTGCTCTTTTCACTCACAACTGATTCGCTGTTTACTTCTCATCTAATCGTCGGTTAAACAGGAAAGTTGCAAAATGGCGCCGGTATCCGTTTTCCCTTGATACCAGAGAAGCGTGACAAAAAATTATAAAAAGAAAAAAGAAAAAGGAGCTCATGTGCTGACATGTTACTTTTTCTTCATTGAATAATACTATAGTTCACGCAGTTACCAGTAAAAGACAAATTTGTTTTGTGGAAAACAAAACAAATTCCCGTCATCAAAAGTTAATAAATAGATTTTAAATTGCTTTATATATTCAAGATAACACATCCGCCCAATAACATATTTAAGAATTTTCAACCAAGTCTACAAAGCTTTGCTCACCTGTAAAAGAGAAATACAAACAAAGATAAAAAAAAAAGTATCAGGACTGAAGCTTTAATATTTCAGTCTTAAAATTAGCAAAGATAAACGATCAATTAAAAATATGTGCACAGTTAAGCGACTAATATATTGCATGTACTCAGGCGTCTAGACTGTTATCTTAACGAGTCCATACCAATTGGAATAGATAAGTAATTGAAATTTTATGCAAAAGGATTTGGGTGAAACACTGGATTGTACAAGTGCAGCATCCTCCAGAACCACCAGAGCAAGCTCATGCGCTTTCACTCTCTTCTCTTATATATATATATATATATATATATATATATATATATATGTGTGTGTGTGTGTGTGTGTGTGTGTGTGTGTTGTTTATAAATGACGATTGCTCAATACCGATAACAGAGCACATGAATCTAAGTTGAGAGATCATAGAACTAGCGTCATTAGTGCTTGTTGACAGTCAGTTTCTCGTTTATGAGATCATCGGACTAAATGATCGCATAGGCGTGAAGGGGTAAGTTACCTACCACCGTTGATTCTATGCTTACGCTATCTATCTATCTATCTATCTATCTATCTATCTATCTATCCTGTGGTGTCGTAAGCGAGTTTAAAATTCTGTTGAGCTATTAGGTTCACTTTCAGTCAAATACTTTTGAATGAGGTCATCAAATCTAAATCCGTAAACCGAACAATTTCTAACAAAAAGTAAATTTCCTTCTGAACCAAACAGGATTTTATCATTTCTGGTGGACTGAAATCGACACAACCAGTGTCCTGCATATGAAACTAAAAATGATGATGGTGAGGTTCCAGTAATGATAGTAATTTGGGAAATGCAGAATAACCCTTTATTGCCATCGCTCCCTGTTCCTCTTTGGCCCAGAGTGGTAGCGTCTAATAGAGTCTTTTTTAGGGGTCAAATAGAACTAAACTGTGGACTTATGCTAAACTGAATTGTTTGAAATAGAACTATTTTTGACATTTAAACCGCATACTTATGCTAAACTGAACTGATTGAAATAGAACTGTCTTGACATTTAACTTAACTGTATTGACCTTTAAGTGCTTATAAACATAAACTATTCTTATACTAAACTGAATTGTTTTAAATTTAATTCAAAGGAGCCAAAAAGACTTGATACACCGTCAAGCAAAACAACCAACCAACCAACCTTTAATAGTTTACTTTTTACTTGGTATCTTTTAACTTTTACATATTATTGCTACCTTTTATCTGATATATAAATCATTTTAAACACCGCCTTTTACTTTTGACATTTTTTAAAAATTTTGTTATTTATCTATTGACCAGATCATAAACAGAAAAAAGTAAGAAAATTACATCTGACAGAATAAGCTGCTTATAATACGATATTAACATTGTTTTCAAATGTCAAATAATCAATCAACAATAACTCACGATCCTATGACCTGATGAAATTATTGGGTTTAATTTTATGAAGAACTTGAATTAATTCATGTGTAGATTTTATGTTGTATTTGCTAGGTCCAAAGTCGGGCAAATACAACCTAAAATATTGAAAACATTGATTCACAAAAACATACTCCCCACTGATCCTAATAAAAAAAATTAAACCTTTATATTATAATAAGTTTAAAACCTCGAATTTAGTCATTAGAAATAATTCCTCTCCATCGATGGGAGTTTTGCAAAAAAAACAACGTTATATATGAATTTAAATGTCCTTTAGGAGATTGTATCTCTGATAATAATAATATATATGTTGGTTTAACCTCAACTACCCTGTCGAGGAGACTTACAATGCACCTTTCTGTCACAAGTTCAATAGCTCAGCATTTAAAAAAAGCATTCATGCCCAGCAACACAATTACGGAAAATTCTCACCGACAACACAACAATATTAGAACATCAAAATAATAAACAAAAACTTCAGATTCTCGAAGCTCTACATATTAGAAACATGCAACCAACACTTAATAGAATTAATTTTCAAACCAGTGCTAATATACTTAAATGTCTTTAGCTACTGGCACTAATTATAAAATTACATTTAAAAGCAAACGCCATAATCTTCAACGGCAAAGCCGCCCTTACACATCAGTAATATGCTAAAAAAAAAGTTACATCACTTTTGTAATAGATCCTCCCCTGGTGATGGCCCAAAGTCGGGCAGAAAGTACTAGGGATACATACAACTATAGACAATACATAAATCAATTCCCCCCGAATACGATAAAAGTAATACGGGAATTCGAACGGATCCAGAAGAACATATGTAGACATAAAATGTCTGTTATGCTTAATGAAATATATATATATATATATATATATATATATATATATATATATATACTTATCCACTCATATATCAGTGTGTCATTATGTGCACATGCATGTGCGCAGTTTTACCTGAAAAAATATTGAATTCTGCGATTGTATATTTGTAAATTAAATAAATATATGAACAGAAAATCTTTATATATGCGTAATAAGTGTGTAAGTTTATATATATATATATATATATATATATATATATATATATATATGTGTGTGTGTGTGTGTAATACGTGTGTAAGTTTGTACATATATATATGTTTGTGTGTGTAATAAGTGTGTAGGTATATATATATATATATATATAGCCTTGTCATCTACAGGCAGACTGTTTCGTTCTATCAGAACTCTTCAGGGTGTCCAGACACCTAGGATGTTTGAAGCCGTGATCGAAACCCGTCCAACTTTACGTTAGACTTAGTATCAGACCGCTCGGCCAACAAGCGTACCGCGATGGCAATATACCAACTCTTCTCATATCAGAGGATATGAACTCGATCAAACGAATCCAAATCTAGAATGGTTTTCACTTTGTATTAATCGCCTTCGCAAAATCATATATCCGTTAACCACAATCTATGAATAAAATTCGTAAAGCCAACCCTGCAATTTAGCGCTGATTATTTTTCACTTTCAACCGTTTTTAATCACCGATAAACTTATTTAATATCTTAATTCGATATACCCTACATAACGAGAAGTCTGACCGGGCCACACCTGTGCTGAAAAATAAGCTGGGGTGGATGAACTGAGTTTTCTATAACAGCTTAAACAAAAACTGCTATGTATCAAACAGATGCAGAGAAAGCGTATGTCAATCGAAACTTTTTTGCAGATAAGCTGTTAGATGTTGAAAAGTTTTCGTAGCTTGGGAATTCTTGGAATCCTCATAATTTAATCTCCAGCTGCAATAAAGCTACTGAGGCATGATACCATTTGATACTCCTACTTGTTTCACCAGATCATTTCCATTAAGACTAAGAAACTATTTCTTAAATGTCTTTAAATTTGTCCGGGCCAAATAAAATAAAAACGAAAGCAAGAGTATCTTTATTAGACACACCTGTTTGTTTACCCGATGTTGACACTGATTTTATTGACATTGTCGCTGGAGATACATTAGCATCATTTCTATTCAACAATCTACCTAGATTATGTATAACGAACGTCAATAGATCTAATTAGAGAAAGTATTTTCACACTAAATAAAACAAATAGCAGAAAATATTCCGCAGAAACTATTACTGATATAGACTACACAGACGATCTAGGGCTTCTAGTAAATACACCAGCTCCATGCGAGTCTTTCTTGTATAACCTTGAACAGTTAGAAAAAGAGACCGGTCTTTATGAGAACTCAGCGTTCGTTCGGAGTAATCAAGGTGGTGCCATCGCCTCATTGAAGAGCAAGCCTCCAAAATTAGGAGACCAGGAGGCATATCTCATCAATTAAAATTGATGTTAACATGCGCAGAGGTAAAAAAAAAAAAAAGGGACTGCTATAGAGAGGCTGTCGATCATCTAAAAATCTGATCTGTGATTTAAGAAAAGGGGAGTTATTTCGATGTATAGCTGTTTTATTACTACTTTATAGCTGCACCACTTGGATTTAAACGAAACGGTTAAAGAAAGAGTTAGATGGGAATTACACAAAACTTCCGTATCATATATATATATATATATATATATATATATGTGTGTGTGTGTGTGTGTGTGTGTGAGTGGGTGTGAGAGAGAGAGAGAGAGAGGTAGAGAGATATAGAGCAAGAGTAAAGATAGCATTGACATATAATCAATGATGTTTGGTACCCGTCAGTTTCTCGCTTATGTGTGTCAGACGCTGTGGCTTTGGATTGTAACACGTGTATTTTCATATTTTGCATCAGGGGAGTTAGGCTGGTCAAGTTCGTGGGTCATTCCAGGTAGGGCTTGATTATATACGTGGCTATGTTAAGTTACGATTTTAATTTGAATATTTATCTACTCATCTCGTTCCATCTAAGACCAACTTCTCCACTACCATCAGGACACATATGAAAAGATACCAGCAATAACCCAAAAACATTTTTCTGATGAACGCACAAGCGAGAAAATGAAAGTTACCAAGCAGCATAGAGTGAATGTCTAGACTTAAGTATAGGCAGTTATTGAGCGATCTTTATTTATAAATATAGCAAAGACCAATTAAACGGCTCATTGGTCTAGTGAGTAGAGTGTTCGCCAATGGTCCGGGAGACCTGGGTTCCATCCCAGGTTGCGCCATACCAAAGACTTTAAAAATGGTACTTAATACCTTCTTGCTAAACCCTCAGCATTATAAGGTACGTATCATGGATAAAGTGGAGCAATCCAGGGAAAGGAGGTGGGCCCTCCTCTACACCTCACTGTAGTAGCTATTGAAAAGGGAGCCTTCTGGTCGCCCTCGACTACGCTCGCCAACTTATATATATATATATATATATGTGTGTGTGTGTGTGTGTGTATGCATATTATAGCACATTATTATGAATATTTATTCGCATATACGCATTTATATATGTGAAGAAAAATTGACAACAAATAGAAAGGGGAGATTTATTGAGAAACAAAGTTGACACTATAGCCTTTCGGTTCTACTGAACCATCATCGGGACTATGAAGGCTTATGTTAGAGATGTAAAGTTAACGATGGATGTATAAAAAGTGTTAAAATATATAGAATTTTTGGAAAAGTTGTATAACAAGAAAAGTTGGCAGTTTATGACAAGAAAAATTGGCCGTTTGATCAATGAATTCGAAATTCTCTCGATGAACTAACGGAACGTGGATTCTGCACAGTGTTTCTAATGTCAGGTGACGTATTTTAAAGAAACGAACGCTGATTCATTAATCCAAGATTTAAATAATTATAAATCAAGAAACCTGCATTCACCCTCTAACACCTGCTTCCTGAAACTACCACATTTCAATGAAATTATCACCAAAGAAATATGCAGAACTATTGACAAGTAAGGGCTAGTATACAACTGGTCCACTCCTGACCCTCACTACGCCAATACTTAACGAAGAAAATTAACCATACTGTCACACTATGTTCTCTAACCAAATGTCCAATAAGGGATCCAAATATAACCCAAAAAACTTACACTGTATATCGTTTAATTTGTAAAATGTCAGATTCTTTATGTAGCAAGCACAATCAGATCTCACCACACCGGAATTAAAGAACACCTCAACACACGTGCATACTCATTCCATAAACATTTAATTAAATGTAAAAATAATAATAATAATTTTTCCATTATAACGGAAGTACGTAATGTTGGTAATCTTAGAAATAAAGAGGCTTTATTAATAGCTAAGTTTCACCCTCAGATTAACAGTAGGTTAGAATTGAATACTGAATATATCATTAATTAACATGCTCATTCTTTGGTTTGGTTTGGTTTGTTTGGTTTTATGGCATATCAACCTTTTTAGGTTATTTAACGCCAAATCTATTTTTATGTAAATAATCTGTTCTATTGAAAACAGTTCAGTTTAGCATAAGTACACAGTTTAATTGTCAAAAAAATTTCTATTTCAAACTATTCAAGCAGTTATATGTAATAATTCAGTTAAGTGTAAATACAATTTTAATGTCGAAAAACAGTTCTATTTCAAATAATTCAGTTAAGAATAAGCACGCAGTTTAAGTGTAAGTACGGTTTAATTGTCAAAAACGTTTCTATTTCAAGCTATTCAGTTTACTCAATTCATTTTAGCATAAGTATGCTGTTAGTTCTATTTAACCCATAGATAGGGCCCTATCAGGTGCTACCACTCCGGGCCAGAGTGGACCTGGGAGTGATGGCAATGAAGGGGTACTCTTCATTCCCCAAAGCTCCAGCAGTGCTGGAACCTCACCATCAGATTGTTTAGTGTCATATCCAGGACACTCGTCTTACCCCTCTGCAGAGGTGCAGTCAGTGTATTCTACAGCCCCAGCTGACTGGGCAATACACAGATTTAAATGTCAGACAGTTTTATTTCAGATAATTCAGTTCAGCATGAGTACACAGTTTAGATGTCAAAAACAGTTCTATTTCGAGCAATTCAGTTCAGCACTAGTACGCAGTTCCAATGTCAAAACAGTTCCATTTTAAACAATTCAGTTTAGCATAAATACGCAGTTTAAATGCAAAAATCAGTATAGTGAAAGAAGCACGGTTTTGTTCTATTTAACCCATAGATAGGACCCTTATCAGGTGCTACCACTCCGGGCCAGAGTGGACCTGGGAGCGATGGCAATGAAGGGGTACTCCACATTCCCCAAAGCTCCAGCATTGCTGGAACCTCACCATCAGATTATTTAGTGTCATATCAGGACACTCTTTGGTTAGGGGTCTTACCCCTCTGCAGAGAAGCAGTCGGTGTATTCTACAGCCCCAGCAGACTGGACAATGCACATTCTTTGAATACATATTTAAATTAAAAAAAAAATTGATTAAGACAACTGAAGTCACATCTCTTCCACATGATGTTTAAACACCCCACGTTGCACCATGGCTACAACACCCAACATGGCTTTCTAAAACTCAAAGTGATACCATGCTTGCAACATCCAAAAAGAATTGAACATACACGTTCATTTAAAAAAAAAAGTTGATTTAAAAAAAAAAAGTCTCCGATGATGAATTTTTTCTTCGAAATTAATTACACCCGAATTATTATTTTGCATCACAATAGCCCACTAAATAAATACAATACAATGAATTAAAACAATTTGTGCAATGATTCAAGCAACATATAAAATGCATATATATATATATATATATATATATATGCATTTTATATTTTGCTTGAATCATTGCACAAATTGTTTTAATTCATTGTATTAACAATTGTGATTCATAACTGTTTAAATTTTCTTGGCTTCCGCTAGTTTCCTCTTGGCTGAGTGGATTGGCGTTTGATTCAACCGGGTTTCGATCCCAGCTTCGGGAATCTAGCCTGTCTAGCCACACAGGAGAGTTCTGGTAGAACGAAACAGATCTGTCTGTGGATGACAATATATATATATATATATATATATATATATATATATATATATATAAAGAAGATAAGGTGGGAATGGTTCTATTTCAGAATATATAAGATGATTCTAATAAATCTCCAAGAGTGCTCAATATATGATTATTAATATATACATTTCTTACCAAGCAAATTTCCATATGATTGAAAAAACTCAACAAACCGTCATTTAGCTATAGTAAATTTATTTCAGGTGGTAACTCTCTAAAAGAAATCAGCCTATAGTGATGGATATCTTAAGAAGCTGGTTTCTTTTATAGAGTTGATTGCTAAGATAAATTTATCATAGCCAAATTACAATTTAATGAGTTTTTTAAAATCCTATTGTAACGAGAGAGGAAACTTACCTCCTGAATCAAAGCGCGTAAGACTATGCCTTGCATATCAAGCACCAGAAAATATGTCCACTTCTGAAGGCAGAAGTTATTGTGGGCCGATCTCGTCTCTCGCGAGAAGAAATCTACCACGTTTGTACATTTCAATAGGTCGGAACTTACATAAAAGAGCATGCTAGAAGCAAGAGTGGGTTGTTGTTGTTCTTTGTGAACTGCTTTTATTGACTGGCAGAACGAACGAGTTGACCAGAGGTGTTCTGAGGAAGGGCTGCTAGTCGCGTGTGATATTGTTTGTCAACTGAGGCTTCCCAATTGTCTGGAGACTGGGATATTTGCTCTTGTTTAGCAACACATATATATAAATATATGAGGGACTCTCTCAAGCATTTTGTCTTACGTGCTGGACAGCGGCATCATAATAATTTTCTGCATATTGTGTGTTTTGGATGAATTATTGGGATCTTAAATCATTGATTTCCTCCATGTGCTTTGTTTCTTTTGGGTTTTCATACTGTGCAGCAAACTAGAGTCCGGTGGGAACATCCTGTGAGATAAGCTGTACTGTGAATCCATACCCTCCTTCAGAAATTTCGAAACGGCATTCTATACGAATGCCGTTTCGAAATTTCTGAAGGAGGGTATGGATTCACAGTACAGCTTATTAACTTAACATCTCTAACATAAGCCTTCATAGTCCCGATGATGGTTCAGTAGAACCGAAAGTTAACTTAACATCCTTGTTATTCACGGCAGGAACACCGATACGAAGATTTCACAGCTTATGCGTGTCAATTTGAAGACAGTTGGGAGGATTCGAAAATACTATTGTGTCTGAGAATTAATTTTTATTTATTGCAGACTTTTTGTCCTCATCTTGGTAGTTTTTTGTGTTGTTTCTTCTTTCACTACGTTTCGGCCAAATTTCACCTCTGACCTTCTTCAGGTGATTTTACCGCGACCTCGGATAGGAATGATGAGTCTTGTAACCGTATCCACAGTAATTACTGCCTTCCATAGTTGTTGTCTATCGTTTTTTGACCAAGTAAACCTCTGGCCGGCTTGGGTAGGATTTGAAACCGCTATCTTCTGACAATTACTGGGTTTTTCAGTCTGAAGCATTCCATACGTTTCGGTGGCATTTTTCCAAGTGTCAAACGGTATTTTATTGCATATAGTTCTTCTAAAGTGTCAGATTGCATTTTTGAAATTCACCAGCAGTGACAATCAGGCTTTAGTTGGGTACATTCCAATTGCTGCTGTAGCTGTTCATTTGAAGTTGAAATCATAAAAATTGGTCAGTCATCTCTTAATATGTATAGCAATAGCACACTGGAATTTCAAGCGTCTACACCGATTTTAAATGCCCATAGGAAAAAAAGCTGGAAACTTATTGAATGCACCTCTTATATATATATATATATATATGTGTGTGTGTGTGTGTGTGTGTCCAACCCCTACTTACGAGCAGGATGTGCCACATGGTCAATTTTCCATTGGAGTTTAACTGGTGTGAATACCGAGTTTTCCTTCTCTTAGACCAGTTACAGTTCCAATGTTTAAAAGCCCAGAATGCCCTACTATTTACCCATAGTTGGAGAGGGAATGCTTGAATTGAAAACTTTCCCTTAGCGCAATGTGATATGCTAACAATATTTTCAGGATTTGAATTCGTGTGTGTATGTGTGTGTGTAAAAGAGAGAGAGAGAGAGAGAGAGAGAGAAAGAGAGAGAGAGAGAGAGGGAGAGAGAGCAGTACTAGTTTAGTAAAAGGGTTACTGCGATATGATTGCATTATTTTGATACGAGTATACATTCATACATATTTGTGATATGCACATGTTTGTTTTACAAACTGGTAGTATTTATTTGTATACTATGTATCGGAGATGTATTAGTGTGTGTGTGTGTGTGTGTGTGTGTTGAGGCTGTAGCTAACCCTTTTTCTTCTTGGTGCTCGAATTGAATCGTTTCTTCTCTTGGGTCAAGAAGATTTAAGTTTATTGAAAGGCCCAACTCTGTTGGAGGCTGTCCAATTAAATCATTCAATTGGGATCAAAAACTCCCCTGCAGTTATAACTGAAGCCAGTGCAGTCGACACAATTTGGCGGACAGTACACAGAATTCTATCATCCCATCTCACACCTTCCAACCACCAATACCAATAATATTATCTTACTCATCACAATTATAGGACAAAAAATAATAGCGTACATTTTATTTTATTTTATTTTTGCTTTTTCCCTTCCTTTTTATATACTACGTTACCCTTCATTCCTTTTACCATTTTCTTTTAATATATATATATATATATATATATATATATATATATATGCATGAGTGTGTGCTTGTAAATATTATTGTCAGAAATGGAATAAATAAATGAATGAAACAATTATATGGAATAAAAAATTAAGACATAAGTATCAAATTTAAATTTAAGTCATCTGCGGACATATTCACTTTGAAATATATACTTTTCTCTCCTGGGACCAACAATATTCTTTTACACACACACACACACACACACACACACACATATATATATATATATATATATATTCCCAGATGTAACTTATCAATTCATCTAATATTTGTCTCTGGCATCTTTCGCCGTGACCTCGCAACTCATTAATTTCTCCGGAACTCAATTTGAAATTGTCGGGTAAAGAAAAAAAACTTTTTAGAGCAACCTCTCTGGGAGAAAGAAAACTCTTAATTCAATACGAAAATCTGGAATATGCAAGGTCTTCTGGCGTTGTGTTCATTCATATTTTGGCAACTTTTCTCTGGATACTAAACACCAATCACTTCCATTGGAAATTGGTGGCGTGACAAAGGCAGACTTGCTGCTTTCCCTATAGTTCTACCTGGTTGCGAGCATGATACAGGAGGTCTAGGGAGACTGACGGATGTCATAGCAATATTTATTTAAATGAGTGTAAGTTTTTAAGTAAGGCAACAACTTGTAAACGTATTTTCTTTTGGAAGTGTAAAATTTCAATTCAGTACATTTTGCTGTGCCTTGCTGTATCAGTTTTCGGGGATTATAGTTTTTAAGTAGACACCTTCATTCCTGTGAGAGCAAAAACACTTTTCTATAAAAATCTTACAGTAATAAGTATTCATATATATTTTGATGATTTTTTTATCAAAACAGTTTGGCTATCATAGAACATTTATAAACTGTTCCAATATTTTACACAGACTGTAAACTTCATTTATGTCTCTACGAAGCAACATACATTTTTGTCACAACTTTGATTTCTAAAAATGTTTTCTAATATACTTCCTTCAGACTGATAGAAGTAAAGACCAAATTTCTAAACTCTTCCGGCTATAATGCCCTTGTTGTACCGTTCCAATAACTTCTCGAAGGCCTCATGGAAGTCCTCTTGTGTGAGCATGTCAATGACCTCCGTCACAGCCTCTTTCATCTCCTCAATTGTCTCATAACGACAGCCTGAGCTTAGGGAATAACCAAAAGTGACAGTGAGCAAGGTCTAGACTATAGGGAGGCTGAAGAACTGTCTTGATACCCATCTTGGTCAAATAGTCTGTGACACGGGTGGAGTTGTGGACTGGTGCATTGTCCTGCTGGAAATGCCACTGACCTGATTTGAAGAGTGCTGGCCTCTTCCGACGGAATCTCTGGCTGAACTCCCTTAAAACCTCAACATAGTAACCCTAACCCTAACGCTAATCATTTGGCCAATCAACTCTGGTGTATTGACTTCCTTACTCCTCCCACACCTCTCATCATCCCTCACAGACTCACTGCTTTTCTTTATTCTCTTATGCCACTCAAAAACTGATGCTCGATTCATGCAAGATACTCCAAAAGCAGCCTGAAGCATTCCAGACGTTTCGGTGGCATTTTTTCCAAGTTTAAAACAGAATTTTATTGCATATCATTCTTCTAAAGTGTCCTCATATACATATTGCATTTTTGAAATTCACCAGCTGTGACAGTCTGGCTATAGTAGGGTGTATTCTAACTCCTGCTGTAGCTGTTCATTTGAACGTGAAAACATAAAAAAAAAGGTCAGTCATCTCATAAGATGTATAGCAATAACACTCTGAATTTTCAAGAGTCTAAGACAATTTTAAATGCCTATACAAAAAGTCTGGAAAGTTATTGAAAGCACCATATATATATATATATATATATATATATATAGTGTTATAAAATGGTGTTAAACATTTTAATCCCCATTTCTCAATTTTCACAGACGTATCGGGGATTATAAGGGGTAAAAAATACAGAGGGTATAAAATTAACATTCAGTTGCAAATTGAACTGGAAATGTCTTTATTCTCTAAGTTAGGCATTTTAAGAGAACAACTCTATATCAGTTTTTTTCACACCAGCATTAGCTGATAGATTCTCTGAGGATTTTGAATGACAGCAAGTCTCCTCAGGACTCACCTGAGTATTCTGGTCTTGCATGTTCTCATCTCGTCATTTTATTTCCAAGCCATTCGGTCCCTGTACCAATCCTCTGGTAACTGTAGCAAGAGCTCCAATTACAATTCATATTATCATCACTTTCATGTCCCACAGCTTTTTCAATTCCCTGGCTAGGTCTTAGTGATTATCTTTCTTTTCGCTTTCTTAAAAGTTTACTCTAAAATCAGCCGAAACAGCAAAGTTCACAATTCAGCAAGTTCTGTATTTCTAGTTGATTATTTCTAAGTGTGGTCGTCTGGCCGAGATAAGGTAATCGGTTTGTATCTCAAGTCACAAAGGAGTGTGTACGTCTCATTCACCATGACGGATACTGTGTTGAGTATATAACATTTGTTCGTATCTTCAAATTTAAACTTCCTCAATTCCCAGTAGATCAGCTCCTCCACCCTGTCGTGTCTAGTCTTATACATTTTCTGTGTTAATTTGTTGCATTCGCTTATTATGTGATTGATTATTTCCTCTCTATTGCTACTTAATGTACATCTGTTTTGATGCGACTTATCTATTTTTGCTTTGATATCTTTAGTCCTTATTGCGTTGTTTTGAGCTATCATAAGAAGTGATTCAGTTTCTCTCTTAAATTTTCCCTTTCTTAGCCATATCCAAGTTTCCTCGTATAAGACATCACTTGTTAGTCTCTTAAAACGTCCATTGAGTTGTTTTTCTTCTCATTTGTTTCTCGTGGCTGTAATCAGTCTCTCTCCACGCTTTTCTATGTAGCTTTCGAGTCGTTGTCTTCGATGCTGCCATTTCCTCTTCCTCCTTCTTTTTTTGACACATAATCTTTCAACGTCATCTTAGGGATGTAAGGTCTTATGCATAGTCATTAGTTTTTTGTTCTCTGATCCATTTAAGTTCTTCTATTGTTCACTGCACCAACGGTCCGAGTATCTTATGAGGGAGACAGCCCAGGTATTGATCCCCTTTATAAGGTTCCTGCTATATAGCTTGGTTTTGAGTAACTTTCTCGTTCTTTTGAAGTACACCATTTTCTTTTTTCTATCATCTCCACTTGTTTGATGGTGTCAGCTTCTAATATTCCCAAGTGTTTGTACGTTTCCTTTTCTCCGTTCTGGGTTTCTCTTGGTTTGGTAGTTCGATACTTTCTGTCATGTGTCGTTTCTCGCTTTTCATTACTAGCATGTCATATTTTTATGCCAAATTTCATCCTTATATCCGGACTGTATATACTCACTTTCTGTTTAGGGTTTCCAATTCTTTTTCGCTTTTGGCAAACAGTTTGATGTCGTCCATGTACATTAGGTGATTGATCTTTTCCTGAAATTTACAGAGTTTCTATTCGGCTGTTCATTTCCGGAGAATGTGATTGATTGACATCATCACTATTACAAATAGTAATGGTGATAACAAAAGTCCCTGGAATATTCCTCTCTGGGTCTTTGCATCAACTAAGCGTTTTATTATTATTATTATTTTGGTTGCGATTATATGCAAACATAATGAGACTTCCATATGTACGTGTGTGTATTTATGTGTGTGTGTTTGTGTGAGTGAATGTTTCTGTCTGGCTGTTAGTGTGAGGAGGTGTGTAAAAGCATAGAGAGGGTGGAGTTGAAATGAAACGGTTCATTTCCACGTAGAGAGTTTGGTACCACCATATTCCCTCTCGTATATATATATATATATATATACCTCACATACACACACCTCACACACACACACACACACACACACACACACACACACACACACACACACATATATATATATACCTCACACACTCGCATATATATATATATATATGTAGACAGAGGGAGAGAAAGGGAGACTCAGAGTAGGTTTCTGGTGTATACGATCATTGATAAATATTACAAACTGCATAATAAAAATTATATCATTACACACCTACACATACATACGCGCATATATATAATATATATATATATATATATATATATGTATATATATATATATATAAAATATATATATATATATATATATGTGTGTATATATATATATATATATATATATATATTGAGATAGAGAAGCAGAGAGAGTGAGAGAGAGAGTGAGAGAGAGAGAGAGATTGATGATACCAAACATTATTAATTATATTTAAAAATTATCTTTATTCTATTCAGAAACTTATGATGCCAAATATTATCAAACATACATCAAACATCAAACGTTGATCAATCAACACTTGGTATAATCAATTTATAAAGTCCTGAGGAGAATTTGTTAAAAGTGAAACGTTATGACGTCGACTTTCTTTCCCAATTAATTCATGACTTTGAATTATCTTGTTTTTCACTTTTTCTCCATACTGTCGGATTATTTTCCATTATTTACTTCCGTATATATATATATATATATAGAGAGAGAGAGAGAGAGAGAGGTTTTGTTTTGTTTGGTTTGGTTTCTTTGTTTAATGACATATCAATCTTTGTAGGTTATTTAATGCCAAATCTATTCTCCTCGAAGAACAGTAGTGGTACTATTTAACCCATAGCTGGGAGGATAAGGGGGTCCATACCTTTCCCAAGGGTATTTGCCCGAAAGTGAACGTAATAGCGCGACTGAAGTACGAACTCGCTTACTACAATTCCGCAGTCCATCGCTTTAACCATTACACCACGAGAACACCCCCGAGAGAGAGAGAGAGAGAGAGAGAGAGAGAGAGAGAGAGAGGTGTGTGTGTGTGTGTGTGTGTGTGTGTGTGTGTGTGAGGAGGTTTGAGTTTTTCACCAGATATTAGTAAGTAATGACTTATGTACAATATTCAGTAAAGAACTCTTGCTATGAAACAATGGATAGCTATCTGACCTTGCAACAGTTGACAGTGATATTGATTCTCAATGGGGGCAACATTACCGCAAGTTGTGCCAAAACTGCTTTTCCAGTAAGTACCTAGCAATTAAGAATTCTATTCGTGAGTTTTCAAATTAGGCGGCCTTGGGCCTAAATCACTTAAATCAAAAATATATAAGTTTATTATCAGAATATATTTATTTGTTTAGGTCATGTCAGAGCAAACGTTTCTGAGCGATCTGTCAATGTTATTCCTAATATCCCTTTCGGAAGCTGAATGCAACTAAATTCCCCTTTCTGTACGAGACCCCGTTCTCGGATATCTGTCCACATTTCTTTTGTTCGTATCGTTTCGTGCGACTTTTGCTCTTCAGCTGAAATTTGATTGGGTCTTTGGCAAACTGCCAGTCGCACGTGACTTGGTCCGACCGCTCTACGAAATCCGCCAATCAGCTTTGACGATTGCATCATAAATAATCCTCCAACTGGGCGGGAGAAAAGTTTAACTCATGAAACAGTGACAAGCGGCTTCGGTCTGAATATATACAACGTTCCAGAAGAACGCTGTAAATGAGGTGGAGGGAGAGATTAGTTAGGCGAGCGAAAAACACCCTTTCATCAGCGCTTAGCACTACTGCCATTGACTGTCGAGGAAATGATCAGGTCATTCGGTGCTTGGGGTTAACTAATAAAATACACTACTTCCCAGTTGTCCATTCAATATCGTTTGTTTGCAAACTCGTTTCTTTAACGAGTTGCTTCTTTTTATTTCAAGTATTCCCAAAAGAACATCCAGAGAGCATAACGGTTATCAGTACGGAAAATTGAATAGGCACACCGAGTTAAAATTCCAATTGAAACTTTTTAAGGTTTTCTTTGCTCTATTACCTTTAGGAAAGGCATGAATCTATTTCTTCTCGATCTAGCTATCAGTCAAATAGGACAGACAGACCTTTTTACTTGAAAATCATCATAGACGATTCAAAATCTACAACCAATACGTTCTGCTCAAGTTGGTGGGTGGGTTGGTTAGTTGATTGGCTGGTTGGTTGGTTTTACAGTGTATCAACCCTCTTAAGATAATTTCACGCTGAATTAAATTTTCAACAATTCAGTTTAGTAAAAGTATAGTTTTTGTTTTCAAACAGTTAAAGGTCAAAACAGTTCAGTTAAATACAAAACAGTTCCATTTCAAACAATTCAATTTAGCATAAGTACACTGTTTAGTTCTATTAAAAAAACAGTTTCATTTCAAACTGTCTGTTTAGTATAAGTACGCAGTTTCAATGTCAAAAACAGTTGAATTTTAAACAATTTAATTTAGTATTAGTACATCGTTAAATTCTATTCAACCCATAGATAGGACCCTATCAGGTGCTACCATTCCGGGCCAGGGTGGAATTGGGAGCAAGGGCAATGAAGGGGAACAACTCATTCCCCAAAGCTCCAGTATTACTGGAAGCTCACCTTCAGATTTTTTAGTGTCATATCAGGAAACTCGTTGGTGTGGGAGGGGTCTTACCGCTCTGCAGAGAATCAGTCGATGTATTTTACAGCCTCAGTCTGTTGGGCAACGTTATGCCCAAGTGAAGTAAAACAAAAGCCCGTTACTAATCTTGGATTGCATGCATTAGAGAATGCCTGTTGAAGATAAGACTGAAAGAAGCGCTAGCAAAATATTCTCGTAAATCATCATCAACTTAAAAAGGAAATACAAATAAACACATGAACCGATACATTTTTGCGTTGAATTTCTTCTAAATCAAATATTCCAGGATTTTATTATTTTGAATGGAATATTCAATATTAAAAACGTTGTATTATTAAGTATTTGTTACAAACTCATCAACACTGAAACTTTGAATCAAAATATGAAGTAGCTGTCTAAAACTAACAAATTCCTAACACGCACATATATATTGTCATCCACAGAGAGACTTTCGTTGTATCACAACTTATCAGTGTGGCTAGACTCGTGAGATGCTTCAAGCTGGAATCGAAACCTGGCTGATTTTACGTCAGTCGAAGATCTTATTCTGAGCTAAGCATAAGCAAAGGAGCGTTTTAGGTATATACACATATATTAGCTTATCGGCTAGGGGAGTGTTCAATTAATGAGAAAAGCTTTGCATTTACGCGTATAAGGCAGCAAGTTTACATTTTTGATTTTATAGTTTTAATTCTGTAGATTTTGGTCAGAAATAGTATCGAATCATATCTATTTTTAAACGTACAATATCGTCGAAAAATGTTAAAATCTTGGTGTTTTTGAAGAAAATACTAAGGCATGAACTCAGATAAAACAGCGTTCATGTATTCTAATCAAGATAAGCGATCGCCATTTTTAGCGGTTACCTTCTGAAAGTAGTAGACTTGTTCACATTCATTGACAGCAATATCTGATCTATTGAAAGCGATGCCATCATACAAATAAAGAACGTGTGGACTGTTATTCATAGGTTATCGATCATATGGGAATCTGATCTCTATGAGAGGAAAAAGATCTTTGTTTCTTCCGAGCAGTAGCTATGTTGGTACTACTCTATTGTGGCATTACCTGGACTCTAATAAAATACGAAGAGAAAAACTAGATAGTAGATAAGTAAGAATATTACGCGCTGTTTTAAAGACATGGAAATAGCAACAAAAAAAACTGTAGCTATATGGCCACTTGCCTCCCCTCTAAGAAATCATACCAGTAAGTCCTGTAAGACATGCTGAGTACTGCTGAAGAAGTTTGGACGAACACATGAGTAGTGTTCTCCTATGAACAACCACACATAAACAAAACAGTGTTGGCCGACCAACAAAGACATCTATCAGCTGTGTGTAGACACCAGATACCGTCTAAAAGACATGATAAGATCAGTGACTGATACAGATGCATAGTTAGAGAAATTCAAGGGAGTCTGTACTAGCAGCACGGCTACGTGATAATGAAGATGATTATACAATAAAATGTTATGAAACATAATCTATTACCCTCCCCTGTCGGATGGGGCTGTAGAATACACCGACTGCATCACTGCAGAAGATTAGACCGTCCACTCAAACGAATGACGTGGATATGACATCAAACAATCTGATGTTGAGACTCCAGTCTTGGAGCTTTCGTGAATGTGGAGTACCCATCCATTCATTGCCATTGCTCCCAGCTTCGCTCCCAGGTTTTTATTAGCAAACAAATTACAGATCCTCATTTTGAATTCATAGTTTCCTTTCTCTTTGGCCGGTTTCTTCAAATTACCCCATTTTTTTCCTAACAGTTTATGAAAGAATAGAATTGAGTTGCAGGGTTCTGACAAAAGTTGTCGAAGACAAATAAGAAATTAAGAGATGACGACCAATTCACATCAAGAAAAAGGAAAAATCAGACTTGTGGTCACAAATAAATACAAGTCATTTTATTACTGTGTTTTAAACCTCCTGTACAGCGGTCTCAAAGGAAGACGTGACATAGGTATGTTGTATCGGTGAAACAATAGCTAAATTGTCAATAGAGTGGGTACCGTTTTACTTACCTCGAAAATTAAGTAATTACTTTTACAGCAACGCTCGTTGACTGACCGTGAAAAAAAAACTTTCCTGACTGACCGTTTCTAGCACCCACTTCAGTTGGCCGTTGATGTTGTCATGCAACAGGCACCAGGTTCACAGAAAGGAGGTTATTCTCAGTGACATTTGCACAAACAGAAACGCAAACATGCTAGTTTACAATTTAATCTAGGTTCACTTAGTTTTGTACCTGTCGACGATTACTATTAGGCCTGAATGAATTATTTTTAAATTAAGCATAATTAAGTTTAGTGGACGTTGTTTAAGACAACAATATTTATATCGATGAATATCTTAAGTTTTATTTAATAAGATTTCACTAAAATATTATTTAAGAGTTTTGAATATTCTAATGTTGACTACTACCGCTGGATCTTAAAAAATAAAGAGGAACATGGATATATAAAAGTATAATATAATATTTTTTATTCTTCAACGGTGACGCTTGTGTGGAACAGGAGAGCAACTTGAGAGAGTATACACACATAAAGGAGCTGATGGGAGTCGGAACAGACAGCAAAAATTGAACTTCAAGCTTATTTCTAGACCTTATATAGTCTTAAAAATCTCTCCTGTCCCACATGGCCACGCCTATTCACCCAATTAAGTAACTGTGACTCAATCCGCGTGGAAAGTTTTCGGGTTCCTTCTCAGGTCACGAACATTTACCTAAAAATCATCGAATGGATGCGGCACCTCTAGTGTCTACCCTTCGTGTTGGAGTTACCATCTCCAAGCGTCTGTAATTGTCTAAGTTACTGAAAATAATACAATATTTACAACCTCCCAATCAAAGATGAATAACACACTCGAGATCGGGATGGTCAGGTTGTGAGATTATTACAATTCGCGTGGGTTCGGGTCAGCCATGGGCCTGTCCCAGAATCTGAGGCTGGCCAACCTGGAAATTTATAATCAGCCTAGGGATACCTATTGTTCATTGTTCGTGGCTTATACCCACGCATTTTTTTTGCCTCGGGTATCATGCCCACGCATTTCTGCTTTCTTTTTACTTGTCACCTTGTTGATTTTATTTACGACTTGGTGTATGTCTCAACTTCATTCACCGGGTTCATCACCGGTCTAAGCAATATTTTTCGCTATTCCTGTTAAGAAAAGCTAATACATTTCACAATTTTCAGTAATGGTTCGTTTCTTTGTTATACAATTCGGATGTTTCCCCTTACAATAAGAAGTTATTTGGGACTATCAACGTAACAGGAATCTTAAATTTATTTGCCGGTTAGGGACCTGTGTAATCTATCATACTCTATGACGAAGTTGAAGATGTTAGCGAAAATAAAGGTTTTTAAGATACCAACAGAATTATTTTCAAAAGATATGACAAATCTAATTGGCAGTTTTGCATAACTTTGATTAGATTCTTTTGTTTCCAATGCCATTTCAATCTTCATGGATTATTTAAAGCCGAAAATATCCCTGCAGTAGTAAATTAGGGGTACCACAAAATATAGAGGGGTATAACGATGTACATACCTTTTTAAAATGTATCAGTCCGAAAGGGAACTTAAAAGAAAAATTGGGGTTCCAACTCACTTACAATTTCGCAGTCCAGTACGTAAGTCACTACATCACAGGGGGTCCCTTCCAGACATTGAACAAGGGTAGGTATGTAAAAATATCTGTTAGAAATGCTTTATGAAAAATAATTGAATTTTTATAGCGGGAGATCTAGGTTCACTCCCTTGTAGCGTCATAACAAAGACTTTAAAAATGCTAATTGATATCTCCTAGCTTAACAGTCAGCAATACAAGGTACGTATCAAGGGTAAAGTAGAGCAATCCAGGGAAAGGAGTAGTGCCCTCCCCTACGCCTCGCTGTAGTAGCTATTGAAAAGGAAGCCTTCTGGTCACCCTCAACAACAGTTGCCAACTTTACTTACTTATACCTGTTGCAGATATTAAGCCCTTACATCATTTATTAACAGCTAAGGTGAATATAGATTAATTATCGGATATCCATAGCAGAAAGCTCTACTGGATAAATCAGTAGAATAGACGGTTATGTGAGATTATTACAATGAAATAATGTTAAAATAAACTGGACTTAACTTATTTAAGTTATTCCCAAGTATGATGTAGAGTATTTCCAAGAATTTTTTACAAACACTTATAGTACCATAAGACCAACGTTTTGTGCTGTACAGAAAGAAGTCTGCAGTAAAAGAAATACTCAAACTCGAAGGTAAGGGAAGAAAATATAGCAGTCGTTTTTATACAGCTATGATCACTGCAACTCGAAAAGTTAATTTTTGTTGCGTCCTTCTTCTCCCTTCTTCTTGGTGGTGACGGGGTGTGGGTGAGAGCTGGCTGTTTGACACACGCCTGTCATAGCAGATAGGTCTTTGCAGACTGAGGTAGGACGGGTCGGGCCTCCGGAACATTTAACGCACCCATTTTGACAACTGCCTTCAACTCTCCCAAAATCTCATTACTTGTTTTCTTATATAGAGATTTTGGGGAACAAATCGAAGATCCTCGAATGTTCGATGTCACTAGTGAAACACGTGATAATACATCTGTGATTATTTTAAAATCACGTCTAACTTTGCAGGTCATTCGCGCTAGTCTCGTGACACCTTCACTGATTGACGACAGCACCCGTCCGTAATATTACATTATAAATAATCGACATGTATATCATTTGCAGCGTGGCACGTTCTCAAAGAAAATTTACATTAACAAAGATGAGATGAAGAGATTATGACATGTTCACCATCAGAAAACGAAAAAGTGGTTACAGAAAGATACTAGTTATTTTATCATTGGTGTTGTAACCTACCTGTGGACCGGTCTTAAAAACAGCCGGACGTTAAGCATTGATATAAAGATCTATTGTTAAACAAATTTTGGACTACATCCAATGAGGTGGGGGTGATTTCGCTGGCCCAGAAATTTAAACTGTTCCTTATTTAATTACTAACTGACCAACTGACCCTTTTTAAAAAATCTCCCACTCTTCTGAGTCATTATTTGTCATGTATACTGTGATAGTTCATGTGATTGATCTTTTATTGTCGGTCACACATCTGGGCACCAGGTTCACTAGTGATCGAAGACGTCTGCTACATTACGTAGTACTCACATGTCATATACTCTTTAGTTAAATTACTTCCAGAAAGCGTCAACATATGTTCATTTACACATTGAAAAGCTATTATCGTGCATAAATTCAGATAATGTAAAGAAATGTTGAACCTAGGACATGTGTGCCCAATAACGTATGTCAAATTGGTATAAGAGATATTACTGATTTTGTAAATAGAAAAAATCATGATGAAAAAATGTATAAGAAAATATCATCTTTATTAATTCAGAAAATTCGTCTTTATTCATGAGATGTAATTGGATAAAAAAGAATATTATTTTCGACAAAGAATGGAAAAAAATATACATTTAAAAAGAAACAAAATGATGAATTAGTCAAATTTAAAAAAAAATGCCTGAAAGTTTAATTCTTGATCATGGGAACAGATTTTTAATAAATGAAATAAAAATTAAATTTATTTTAGGGAAAAAAAATCTTTCTTAGATCAAAGAGATCCGGATCGTCACTTTTTAAGTTAGTTTCAGTACTGCAATTTATTTGTTGTTGTGGGTGTTATTATATGATTTAATATTCTATCCATCGCTTTTCTGTATTTTATATGAAATAATCTTGAAACCGAACATATTTTTTTTAAAATCAACCCCACCTTATCATGGGATCCAGTGAAATTAAGACCAAATGTCAGCAATATTATATCAATTTATTTGGGGGAGGGTAAATAGAAATTAAATTTGATTACTAGGGTTGCATGAGGCAAAAGGTTTAGGGAAGCCCTGTCTTACATGACAGAATGTCGAAACACAGATATTATATCACGCAAATTCATAATAGGTGACCAACTTACAAAGACGAATGCAATATGCACTACTCTACATTATAGATACATTTTATAAAATAAACTTTTGAATAATAGAAATCTCTCTCTCTCTCTCTCTCTCTCTCTCTCTCTCTCTCTCTCTCTCTCTCCTTATATATATATATATATATATATATATATATATATATATATATATATAGTACAATTTAATGGATACTCAAACTCGGTTAAGTAGTCATAATAAATTTATTTCGGCGGAGAATACCCTAGAAAATAAATAGGGAACTAACAATAGCCATACATTGAGCACTCTCATAGTTTTATATGATTGCCCTCATATACTGTGTATAGAATAATTCACACCTACTGTCCTTGGACACTGAATGGATATTTGATATATATATATATATATATATATATATATATATATATATATATATATATATATTCTCAAGATGGTAGAAGAATGAGTGTAGTACTGTTATTCAAATGAAGGAAGAAGGAACGTACTATCATGTCATTAAATTTTTATAATTTAAGATTATCATGTTGATGTTATAGACACAAATATTTTCTCTATGAAACAGTGCATCTTGGAGGCGGGGTCAATATCTTAAATCGTTTAGGTCTATTAAACTTTTGAAGCTGTCTATTTCTCTTGCAATCACCCTGTGTATTTATAAAGTAGTATCTTTTTAGTCGACTGAATTAATGGTTGAGACATCGACTCCATTTCCTTGCTGTCTCGATATTTAATTACACGTTTCTGTCCAGTGTAAATTACACTGTACAGTCGTTCAATTTCCAGTGTTGGAGGACAGTTTATGTGAAAGGAAATGCTGTAGTCAAACATTTGTTTTTCTCGAACTAAATTCTGAACAATCATGATTATGTCAAATGTCGAGTGGTAAATTTTGCTGGCATAGCTCATGCAAATGACAGAGTGGTATGCCAAGGCTGACAGGTGACAATATGTAAACAATGATGTTTATATATCAAAACTCCAAAAACGACACTGTCGATAGGGAGTTGGATGGCCACGTCAAACCAGCAGCATGGCAAAGAAAAGTTAACTATATATATATATATATATATATATATATATATATATATATATATATATATATATCATAAGAGTGTTGGTTGTCAGTAAATCACATTGTGGGTATGTGTCGAACCAAATGCAATATAATATGGAGAGTGCTCAATATCTAGGTTAGAGCTATATATATATATATATATATATATATATATATATATATATATATATAATCTATGGAAAATAGTCTGCAACCCTGGGTTTCATGGAGTTTTTTGCAAAACAACAATCATCAGGCAGTTAACTTCTTAACTGGTTGATGATTTTTGTTTTGTGAAAACCTCAATGAAACCCAGGGTCGCAGACTATTTTCCCTGGATTAAATATATATATCTAATATATATTTATCATTCATATATATATATATATATATATATATATAACCTTATAAGTTTAAACAAAGAGGTGGCGTAGACTGCAAGGGTTGAGAAGTTGAAGAATGTATCAGAGGGTTAGATTTTGGAAATAAACGATAGGTTGGTGCATGCATGAGACATTTGAGGATTAGTCGATGCTAAAGTGGAAAGTTGGAGAGAGATGTTAAATTTGAACAATCAGTGAAATCGTAATCAGAGATCATCTATGCACTTACTTATTGCCATCACCTTTGACCTTTCGGCAGATATTTTATTGTCAAATGCATACATTTATCAATGGGATATATTAAATGATTTTTCAAATATTTTAGCTTGTTTGGCATGATGTATAGAGTGTTTGCCAATGGTCCGGGAGATCTGGATTCAATCCCAGGTTGAGTCATATCAAAGATTTAAAGAAATGTTGCTTGATGCCTCCTTGCTTAACACCCAGCATTATAAGGTAAATATCAAAGGTAAAGTGGAGCAATCAAGGAAAAGGAGTAGCACCCTTCCTAACATCTTGGTGTAGTAGCTATCGAAAAGGGAGCCCTCGGGTCACCCTCGTCTATGGTCGCCAACTTTACTTATTTTTTTTGTGTGACTAAAATTAGCATCACGTTCAAACCTTCATCAAATTGACTAGTAACTATTGTACTCTTACTGTTCTAAAATACTCTACGAAGGAAATAAATATGAAGGGTTCTTTTTAAGAAATGCTTGATTTCATTGTTGTTGATGTTTGTTTTTCTCCACTACTTGCATGGGAAATATGCAATACAGAAAATTAAACTGACAAGTTTAGCTTTAAGTATATCTTTATCAGGAATGAAATCATATTTCGCAAAAATGAAGTAGAATTTATTTTTCAAAATTTGAAATTAATTTGTGATTATTGCGTAACTTACCAAATTAACTTTGTATATTGTATCCATTTTCTTTTTTTTTATATATGTGTATATTGGGATATAAAATAAATGAAACTTCCAAGAAGATTTTTTAATTTAGATTTTCTTGTCTGAGAACAAGTGATTCTTGGGGGGAAAAATGAATCTAGTACTTGTTCATTGCTACAGTTTTCGGTTAATTAATTAGACATTTTCAGTGAGTTATACCTTCAGAAAATTTAAGTTAGATCAACGTGTTTTTGCTGATTTATGTAAATGTGTGAGATGTATGCGAACTGATAATAATTTGGTAGGCAAATTTAATTACCCAACTTAATCAGAACATTATGGCTGTAATCAAAAGATTTTATCAAAAATTTATGTTCATACTTCTTTCTTTTTTTTTCTTTTATTATTAATGCATTTAGTATATTCGATCGCTTTTTACAGATTGATTTGTATATTACCTGTGTATTGTCAACCGATATGTTCTTTATAGACGATGGTTGTTTTCCATTTCGACTTAAGTGATTTCGTAAGGTACTCTGGTCTAAGAGATTGATTAATTGTTTGATTTTAACTTCAATTCATTCAGTCTCATATTTGGTTTCGTTTCGTTTTGTTTCCTTTCATGGCATATCAACCATTGCATGTTATTTAATAGAAAATCCTGTATATATATATATATATATATATATATATATATATATATATATATATATATATATATATATATATATATAACTTAAATCGAGAGTCGGAAATCTCCTACTAAAGTTTCACCTTAACGGATCATCAGGAAGTCTAATACCGGTCGGGATTAGACCTCCTGATGATCCGTTGAGGTGAAACTTTAGTAGGAGATTTCCGATTCGCGATTCAAGTTAATTTTATAATTGGCTTCACTCGTGTTGAGCACTCTTGTAATTGTAGCATTGCAGTGTTTACGGAGGGTTTTAGTTTTCTTTTGACCAACTGACTGCATATCTCTTGATTTTTTTCAAGTGGTGTGACGGGGTTGGCCTTTTTTTTTTATTTTTGACCTATAATATTTTTTTCTTTTTTCCCCGGGCGGTGATTCGAGTTATTTTTTGTTTCTTGTTCCCGGCGGATTTTTTTTTCTGGTAACCGTTAATGCTGGTAGATATTAGATTAGTAAAATATATATATATATATATATATATATATATATATATATATATATGATTTGTAAATATAAGTTAACAAAGTTAAATCGACCAAAGTATTTTTTGTATACTAACAATTTAATTAAACACCAAATTAACAATTTAATTAAACGCCAGTTATTCATTTATGCACAGTTAAATGATTAAACAATTCTACTCAGCATAAGTCATTTGTTTGCACTCGGTTTAAATGTCAAAGAATTCTATTTGACACATTGATAGGACCCTATCAAGTGCTACCTTTCCGGGCCAGAGTGTACCTAGGAGCAATGGCAATGAAGGGGTATTCCATATTCGCCAAAGCTGCAGCATTTTTTAAGCCTCACTATCAGATTGTTTAGTGTCATAAACAAGACATTCGTTGACGTGGAATTCCTTAACGCTCTGCTGAGAAGCAGTCAGTGTATTCTGCATTCCAAACCAACTGATTTACCTTCTATTGTTATTTCATGCCAAAATGTTAGGATATTACGATTATTGTTCGTTTATACTTACATTGTGTAGCTGTTTCTTAATTCTTTTCGTCAAACGTTCCTATCGTATGGGAATATATTTTAACAGATCCTTACAGGTATTACCTCTCAGGTTCAGACTGGACTTGGGAGTAATGGCACTGAAGATATACACCACACTTCCAAGGTTTCCAAAATTGCAGCCTCTTCATCAAATGAAGTTTAGTGTCATGTCTAAGACAATTATTTTTTCTAGGGAGTGAGGTGTGCTTATCTTTTTTCCAGGTAATACAGTCAGTATATTCTATGTTACGCCAATTGGATTCTTCTAGTTCGCTTCCAATATAGTTCGTTCAGGCGTTTTTTTGCTATGCTTTCTTTTCTGTTTGTTTGCTTTTAATTTTCTTCTTCTTTATTCATTTTTTATCGTTTTTTTGGAGTGGCTCTCCTTAGAAATACAGTTTTCTACCGAAATAATATATTCATAAAAATGTTGGTTATGCTATATTTCCTTTTTCTATTCTATATTATTATGGTCAATGTTGAGATTAGATGTTTTTAATTTTTTATTTTGGCAAATACTTAGTTTATTATTTTGATAGATTCAACGAGGGATAATGGTATTCTGTGTGGCTTGTAATCTTATTTGTAATTCTTGGGAATGTTTTGCAATAAAATGGTTTTATATTGTCGTTATGTTTAATCAAAACGGTGCCATCTGTGCATTAAAAGACAAGCTACTGAAAAGAGTAGACCAGTTCGTATTTATTTTTAGCCATATGTCATGTACTGAAAGTGATGTTAACATAATATAGATAAAACTTTAGCTGCTACTTATAGGTTATTTGCCATATAGATTTCGCTGATAAAATGGGGGGTGTCCTCGTGGTGTAATGGTTAAAGCGATGGACTGATGAATCGTAGTACGCGAGTTCGAACTCCAGTAGCGCTATTACATTCACTTTCAGGAAAATCCTCTTAGGAAAGGTATGAACCCCCTTATCCTCCCAGCTATGGGTTAAATAGTACCACTACTGTTCTTCTGGGAGAATGCCTTTTGCATTAAATAACCTACAATGTTTGAGATGCCATTAAAACAAAGAAACCAAACCAAACCATTCTGATGAAATGAAAAAGTATCTATTCTAAGCTTGTATTCAATACTACGCTATGTTTACACTGCTTGTCTTCCAATAAAATGTGTGTTGCTAAAAAGCGAAGATGGAAGCAACAGAAGGAGGCTGAGAACTCTTTTGAACAAATCCCACAAGCAGCAACCTACAAAACAGCAGCTTTACGACTTTTTGCATCCCATCTAAGAAACCTTACAAGTAAGTCCTGCGAGATATGCTGGACACTGCTGGATACGTATTGCGTGAACACTGAATGTCCCAATGAGAACTAGCCTAAAGGCTATGACTGAGAGGGATGGATAGCAAGAGAAAGTGAGAAAGAGAGGGCGAGAGAGAGAGAGAGAGAGAGAGAGAGAGAGAGAGAGAAGGGAATCGGTGAAGTCGGCACCCCTTGATGATGAAGATGATGATGATGATGATAATCACGTAATCATCGTCTCTGTGGTCTGTGTTGTAATGTATAATTTTCATAAGAAACTATATAATCTGCCTTTCGATGATGTTTAGATAAGCCGTTTACAAGTAGCGTTCATTTTCTTCTTGTGAATTCGTTAATGAATAACAAGCAAGGATAGCTAATTAAGCTAGATGTATTAAAAAACTATTATTATTATTTTTTATTGCAATTTAAATAGCATGGATTTTGGTTTGTGTTTTCTATAGAAATTAATATGGTAAATTTATTGCTTCTAGATTAAACTTGTACACAGAAAAATTGAATTTTTCTGTTATTGTTAAAGTCATAATTTAGAATATGAAAATAATTTTGTTCAGAAATGGATTTGAAGTTTCTGTTTTTTTTTTAATTTATTTATTTTTCTTGTCTGGGGGCATTTTCAAATAGGTTTTATACTCGAATAATGATCTCATCTCCATAACACACACACACACACACACACACACACACACATATACATATATATATATATATATATATATATATATAAATATTTAAGCAAGTTACTTTCAACATGTAGTATGTAAAAAAATTGGGAACATAGATCCGGATGGGTTACTCACATTTATCTCGAACATACATTCAGCAGCGATGTGGGGATACGGGATGCAGCCCTGAAGACCTGCCAGAGGCGATTAACGATAGGGAAAAGTGGCGAGAGATGGTCAGGGATATCCGACTTGATGATGATGATGATGATGATGCATATGAATAACTGTCGTCAAAAAAGTACTTTAATTATGCGATCATATGTTAACTTCGTAAAAAAAAAAATTCTTGGGTTAGGGTTTTATTTAACTGAGAAAAACTCCAAAGGTCCAAAAACAAAATAATAGGGAGTTGGTATTTCGTGTGGGTAGAAGATGTATACTGCCTGCAGATTGTATATCTATCGCCAACATGAACAAAAATACGAGAATACTAATATTTTGCTCTTAAACAAATTTTATTAACATGATCATCAGAAGAAGGTGATCAGATATGGAAAAAAAAGTTAGGTTGATATCTTACTCGCACCCCCAGTAAGCGAAGCTGAGCAGCAGAGTATGTATAATTTGGATCCCATTGGTTAAAGAGTCACCAACAGCATTTTTGACCTCATCATGTGGATTTTTCAGCCAAAGAAAGAACTTTTAAGAGGTGTCAACATCGTCCCAGTGTCAAGTATAAAACGGAGTGTCGGAATTTTCGAGGTTTCTTCAAAGCGCAGATAATCAGAGTGCTGTCTACCGTCACCAGGTAATATTTTTTTTCCTACGAATAAGGACAGATAATTATATTATTACACGTGTAATTTGGATAGACCAGAGGGAAACAATAAAATATTTCTTATTAAAGATAGTTTGGTTTGTTTTTATTGCATATCAAACATTGTTGGTTATTTAATGCCAAATCCTGTTTACACATATATATTTAATATATGATATGTAAACACATGTTATTGATAACGTTTTTAAACGAGTCTATGCTCATTCTTTTGTACACAGTTAAATGGTTCCAAGTATTGCAATGTATCATTAACAATTCAAGTAAACATCAGTCACGTGTTTACACAAAGTTAAACGATAAAGCAGTTCTATTTCTAACAATTCATCTTAGTTTAAGCCATTTGTTTGTACACAGTTTAAAAGTCAAACAGTTCTGTTAGACATTATATAGAACTCTATCATGTGCTCATTTTCCAGGCCACAGTGGAGCTGGGAGCAATTGTAATGAAGGAGTACTCCGCATTACCAAAATCTCGAACCTTATCATCAGATTGTTTGATTTTATATCCAGGAAAATCGACGCAGGAGTGGATCTGGGAGTAATGGCAATGAAGGGGTATCCCGCATTACCCAAAGCTCAAGAACTTGAGCTGTACAATTAGTTGGTTTAGTGTCATATCTAAGACATTCATTGGTGGAGAGTTTTTCATTCTCACTAGAGATGCAGTATGCCTATACTACTGCCCCAGTAAGCTATACTGGTCGCATAGGAGTTTTATGTCAAGCAAACATTTAAGATTACCCATCTTCTTTGCTCTAAATGGCCATTACTTTTTGATAAAAATACAATTTTCTTTTTCTTCACCTCTCACTCCTTTCTTGCGTGTTAACATATTTTACTTTGCTTTCCGTCATTTGTTTTCGATATTATTATTTCCCAATTGTGATAGCAAATTTCTGGAACCCTTCAACCGCTATTTCCCTTCTGATGCCTTACACACAAATTATCTTTCTTTCTCTGGCAGTGAAGAATTTTTTGTTTTGATTTTTTCATTTGACAAGCAAATTCCAACCGAATATCAAAATGAATACATTGATGTAATTTACATTCTGACGTTTTGCGTAAACAATTTATCATTCATTTCTCATCTTGGACTTAACGATTGTATAGGCGAGAAACTGACGGTCATCGAGCATCGTTTTAAGCTATCCTAAATTTTATATATATGGGTTGAGTCATAAATGGTTTTTATTCAAGTGCAATATAATTTATTCATTAATAATTTAACACTGAATCAATACCAATGAATAGTGTATTCGCCATTATTTTGAATCAACATTTTTTATAATGGAGCTTTTTGATTCTTCTCATGTAAAATTCCGCTGGTTTTGAGCTCAAGAATTTTTCCAAGAACTGTTTCTCAAGATACGTAGCACATTCAATATTTTTCCAGACATTTTTGTACAGACATTTAAAATTGTCGTAGACGCTTATATAATCAGTAAGTTATTGCTGTACATCTTATCAGATGACTGACCAATTTTTATGATTTCAGGTTCAAATGAACAGCTACAGCAGCAATTGTAATACACCCTATTAAAGCCTGATTGTCACCGCTGGTTAATTTTAAAAATGCAATCTGGACGTGAGGACGCTTTAGAAGTAAGATATGCAAGAAAATTCTGTTTTAAACTTGGAAAAATGACACAGAAACGTATGGAATGCTTCAAACTTCTTCTCGACCATCTTGCATGAATCGAGCATCGGTTTTTGAGTGGCATTAGAGATTCAAGGAAGGCAGCAAGTCTGTGAGGGGTGATAAGGGGTGATAAGGAGTTGATTGGCCAAAGGGATAGGGTTAGGGTTACTATGTTGAGGTTTTAAAGGACTTCAGCAAGAGATTCCGTTGGAAGAGGCCAGCACTCTTCAAATCGGGTCTGTGGCATTTCCACCAGGACAATACACCAGTCCATAACTCCATCTTGGTCACAGACTATTTGACCAAGATGGGCCTCAAGACAGTTCCTCACCCTCCCTATAGTCCAGATCTTGCTCCCTGTGACTTTTAGCTATTCCCTAAGCTCACAGGCTGTCGTTATAAGACAATTGAGTAGATGAAAGGGACTGTGACGAAGGTCATTGACACGCTCACACAAAAGGAATTCCACGGGGCCTTCCAGAAGTTAATGGAACGGTACAACAAGTGCATTGCAGCCGGAGGAGATTACATCGAAGGGGACTGGACTTTCATGTGTGTACTTTCAATAAAAGTGCCCATACGAAAAAAGTCTGGAGACTTTTTTAATGATCCTCGTAGCTGTTTCTGCGGCATTTTGTTACCCTTGAACTCCAATATTACATGTTGAATATGCACTTTCAATTACACTATTTTAGGGACATGACATCATAGATTAAATCATGCGTTGCACTCTTCCACTACTGAAATAAGTATTTCCAATTGATACATAATTTAATGAGGTAATTACATTTTTGCAATTAAAACATTGAAGTTTGAAATAAGTTACAACATCCTTTTAAAAAAAAAGGAAATAATTCCTGCTCAACTCAGTATATATATGTATATAGTAATGTATTAGCTTTTATATATATTTAACGGGGTGGATGCTTATCTAGGGCCGCTGGTTTCATGCCATCTTTATCTGATTGATGATTGTCGTATAAAGACGGCCTAAAGCCAGTGTTCGCAGATAGTCATCCTTGTAATTAAATATGTGTAAAAACTAATATATATTTATCTATCAATATATTATATAATAGCTCTATCAGTGATATTGAGCACTCTCTAAATTATAAGGCATTTGGTCTGCTACAAACCCACCAAGTAAGATAGTTACAACCAAACGCAGTTGAAATATATATATATATATATATATATATATATATATATATATATATATATATATATATATATATATTTACTAATCAATTATCTACCAGTATTCACGGTACCAGAAAAAAACACAAAAAACCCCTGGCCAGGAACAAGAGAAAAAAATATCTCGAATCACGGTCCAGAGGAAAAAGAAAAAAGTTTTTTGGGGTAAAAAAGAAAGAAAAGACCCACCTCGTCCTACTCCTTGAAAAAAATCAAGGGGTACAAAGTCAGTGGCTAAAAGAAAACCAAAAAACCCTCCGCGAATACTGCAATGCTATAATTACTAAAGTGCTCAACATTAAACAATGGAGCCAATTATAGAATTAATTTAAATCGCTAGTCGAAAATCTTCTACTAAAGTTTCACCTTAACGGATCATCAGGAAGTTTCGCCTAAACTATTCTAAGGAGAAATAGCTTTTGCCTTTATTCACCAAAAACCTCCACCTATCCTAAAATTTGCATATTAAAAAAAAAAAAAAAAAATCTCATAGTTATCAAAAAAAAAAAAAAAAAAAAAAAAAAAAAACCTATAACATTTCCTAATTATATAGTAACCACGCTCTTTTGTGTTTACAACTATTCAACACCTCCGATCTTTTGTTTAGCATATTCTTACTTTTACAATCTGCTATTATCAATTTTTCCTCCATACAAAGATTACAGGTTCTATTACCTGCCCTATATTTGCGGCATTTCTTTATTATTTCCCATTCCATTATCGGATCTACTCCCATTTTTTATATATATATAATAATTATAATTATATATATATATAATTAACTTAAATCGCGAGTCGGAAATCTCCTACTAAAGTTTCACCTTAACGGATCATCAGGAAGTCTCATAACGACCAATGATAAAGGAGACAACGCTGTTTTTTATATATTCACCAAAAACCTACCTAGCTTAAAATTTACATAACAAAAGAAACAAATAAAATGAACAAAAAACCTTACTTTTATTTTTAAAAAAACCAAAAAAAAACCTCGGATATAAATACTCCGAAACCTATCCCTAATTATAGAGCAACCACGCCCTTTTGTGTCTACAACTATTTAACACATCCGACCTTTGGTTTAACATATCCCTACTTTTACAAGACGCTATTGCTAATTTTTCTTCCATGCAAAGCAAACAATCCCTATCGCCAGCCCTATATTTACGGTATTTCTTTATTACTTCCCATTTCAGTATCGGGTCTATTTTTATCCTTGACCTCCCACACATAACTAGATAACGTGGTACTATGCCTATACTTCTCGTGGGAGAAACTCGTTTTATGGTTATAGTACCTAGTTTTAAATTCTCCTTGCGTTGACCCAAAATATACCTTTTTATTTCTATCATTACCCGGATCACTATATACTTCCACTTTATACACCACACATTCTTGTTTACATTTGCCTTCCAGCGGGCATCTAACCTTATCCCTACAATTTCATTTAGCAATCACCTTATTTTTCTCTTTACTTAGTTTGGCTATATTACTCTTATTTATTATGCCATTGATGTTGGGCATGCAACTATAACTTAATTTAACACAATTCTTATTAGATATCTTATGTAGCAGGTTCCCACTGGAGAAATTTCTTTTTAACCACTTAAAGAATCTTTCCCTAGGTTATTGACTACCTCCATGTTATAGGGGGGATTAAACCATAAGATTTTTCTAGGTCTATTTCTCCCCTTTTGCGTATTACTTCCCTCCCTATCCCGATATTCTAATTTGATCCTATATCCGTCATTCTTCAATGCCTCCTCATATTCCTGCTTGCTTCGTTCAAAGATTTCCTTATTGGAGGAGTTATTTGATAACCTATGCTCTATTTCCTTAGGGACATGTTTAAATACCTGTATTGGGTGGTTGGATCCCCTGTCCACATAACGCAGGTCCTGGTTCTTTTTTCTAAACGGAGAGATAGTTCCATTATATAGGTTTAAAGTAACATCAAGATAATCGGCAATTTTTAGGTCCGTTTGTATATCTAACCTAAATCCAAACTCGCCTAACAGCCTATGCAATCTTTTTCTCATACCATCACATTTTTTCGGTGTGCTTATATCCACGATAATCAAACCATCATTTGTTAAGTCCGTGGCTACTCGGGTCCATAATCTTATTAATGCTATACAAGAATACACACCCCATATATATATATATATATATATAGCTGGCTGAAAAATACACTAATTTTATCCCAAATAGAATGGTGAGATCCAAAGAAAAAAGGCTTTCCGAAACATTATCTATCACTGAATCTCTAGTTACCGAGCTGTAGAGAGGATGAATTCATGATTTTTGTTGCCATTACTTCTAATGTCACAAAGAAAACGATATTATTGTACCTCTTAACGTTACATCTTTGGATCAAATAGAACTGTTTTAAATTTTTTCATATTAGATAGGAATGACTGAAACCATATGAATGTATTGCCATTATTATCAAAAACGAATAATTACTTGAAACTATTGCTGAGAACATACTATTAGTATTAGATAATAATACTAGAAAGCATATGACTGTTTTTTGCATTTAGAATAGTTATTTGAAGCCATAACGAGAGGCTCGTTTTGTGTAACAGTTATCGTTGAAACAAATGGTATTGATGACTTGAGTTCAAATCACGAACAAGGCTGTTTGCCTTTCATTTGTACACTAATTTCCTTAGGAATGACATAAATCTATCCAATCTATCCCAACCAGCGATGGATAAATAATCAGGCAATCTGGGTTCTCAAGGCTTACTTTGGCAACCAGTCTAGAACAGGTAATCTCTAAATTCAAAGTTCTACTTCTCTAAAAACATGACCTTGAATGACATTCTGCCTGTGGCGTAGAGATTAGGTATACATAACTTCGCGAAAAATAAGATTGTCTTCGTTGTTTGATCACTGGACAAGTGTTGATATGATGTAAAGTGTTGATATGATGTAAACCCAAACATCAATATCATGTGAATGTCGAAAGCGGTAACACTTTTCAATCTGCAAACCGAAAGTTGTATTCAATTCAAAGATGAATGAATATGATTGATACTGAAAAAAAATGGTTGACGGTGTACATTAGTGAATGATAAATTTAATTCTTCTCATATCAGAATTTCAAAGTGACTTCTTAATAGAATCCAAGGAATTAAAGTGGATGTACGGATATTTTCACTTTTATTAAAGAATTATCAATCAATAATTCCTCCATAAGTTGAAAAGAGTTAAGGGTTAAATTATAGGTAGAGATTGGATAAATCAGGATTAGTTACTTTACAAGAAAAAAGAACAAGTGGTAATCTAATTGAAACTTTCAAAATGATTAAGGGGAATTATCCTTATGATAGATATTTTTTAAAATATTTCTCCTCAAACGGGGAATTTACTGTCAAGGCAGATTCAAAAAGTTAAACCTAAGAACCACTTGAATGTATCGGGTCATTGGTAAGTGGGTAGAGTGTTCGACAATGGCCCGGACGACCGGCGTTCAATTCAAGGTTGGGTTATACGAAAAAATCAAAAAATGGTACTTGATACCTCTTTGACTTACACTCAGGGAAAAGAAAAGCGCTCTTCCCAACATCTCGGTGAAGTACCCTTGATTATGTTTGGTCACTAACTTTATATATATATATATATATATATCCTAATAGAGAAATATATTAATTGGAATAAGTTACCTTATCAGATAAAAAACAGCTGAAGTGTAAAATAGATGATGATTGAATTGGATGATTCAGAAATAAATGTTAGAAAAAGAAATTAAAAAAGAATTTTTGGCAACTAACAAATCTATTACTTTGCAGAATCTAACGTGTATGTCGATACTAAAGTAATATTTTATGTTTCGTGAAAAGATACCCTTTTTTTTAAAGTTTGTTGAGGGAAAGTGAAAAGTATACAAGTCCAGGGAAGTACAATATATAAACAAACATTCCCGAACGTAAAAAAAGATATAATTGTATGATGCACAATTAGTATAACGGTTATCTTCGTTCGAACTAGTTTGGCTTTGCTTGGTTTCTTCGTTTAATGCTATAACAACCTTCGTTAGTTATTTAATGCCAAAGCCAACATTGTAGAAAAACAGTAGGTAAAAAAGTTAAATTGGAAACCGTAGTCGAGGGCGACCAGAAGGCTCCCTTTTTAATAGCTACTACACCAAGGTGTAGGGAAGGGCGCTTCTCCTTTCCATGGATTGCTCCATTTTACCCTTGACATGTACCTTATATTACAGAGTGTTAAGCAAGGAGGTATGAAGTACCATTTTTAAAGTCTTTGGAGGGAGCACCCCATAAAGCCGCAGCTCTACGGCTACTTACCATCCAACATGAAAACTATCCAAATTAGACGAATTAGACATGCGAGACCCTGCTGGAGAAGTAGGGACGAACTCATAAGCAACTTACTCCTATGGACCCCTTCACATGGACGTGAAAAGGCAGGACGATCAGGAAGAGCCTACATGCAACAGCTCTGTGCAGATACAGGATGTAGCCTTGAAGACCTCCTGGGAGCGATGGACGATAGAGATGGGTGGTGGGAGAGAATTCCGCGCTGGTGGCGAAACATGATGATGATGATGAGATAGTCCCTAAGATCTTAATGTTTTCTTCTATTGCTTTACATAAATTTAGAATAAATATTACTCGAAATTATTTTCTTTCTTAATGTCTTCCCCCGGGCCCTTCTCTTTGGATTTTCTTACTGAATGTTGATCATTTTCGGGGTTTTCTGCTTCAGTAACTTAATGAACCCCCGGCTTTTTGAATATAAACCCTTTTTCTTCGATGATATTTCACACTTTAGCGTTTTTACCTTCTCTTTGTTTGCAATGTTTTCAGAATTGTCCCAGCATAGTCAACTTCGACAATTCTTCTTCCTCTTTCAAGGTTTTCACATCTTACATTTTATGAGTTTACCACCACAGAGACAAACCCAACTTCAAGTCCTTTTAATGATGCATCCACGCAATCTTCAATGCTGGTGAGTCCTCTTCCTCCTTTATTCATGTATTTATTTAATTGACATCTGTCATCATCATCATCATCATCATGTAGTGCCGCCAGCACGGATATCCCTGACCCTCTCTCGCCACTTCTCCCTATCGTTCATCTCCTCGGAGAGGTCTTCAGAGCTACATCCCGTATCCTCACAGAGCTGCTTTATGTATGTTCAAGCTGGTCGTTCAGCTTTTGCTCGGCCATATGTGGGGATCCATAGATGTACATCCCTTATGAGTTCGTCTCTGCTTCTACAGCAGTGTCCTGTGTGTCTGGTTCGTTTAACTTGGATAGTTTTCGTGATGATAGGTAGGTGGCCGTATAGTTGGTGCTTTTTTGGGTGTTGCCTCCAGGACTTGTTCAATATTGCTCGCAGCATTCTTGTGTAATTGCCGTCTCGCTTTTTCTCCAGCCGTTTTGTTAGCGTCTAAGTCGTGCATCCATATAGCAATATCGAGACGACCGCTGCTTGGAAGAAACTGCATGTAGTCCTTCTATATCACCCGTTAGATGAAAAGCCTTGTGAATCGTCATCAACGTTCTTGTCCTCAGGTCCATTTATCTAAGTGTTTCTCTTATCTATTTTAAAAATACCTCGAATATCTAACAAGGGGGACTGCCTTTGTGTTTAACCCTTGGATGAGATTTCTGCTGCAGAGCTTGCTTTCGAGAAGTATTCTTGTTCACATGAGGTACTCTTTTCTTATCTTTTCTTTCATCTTCACTTGTTCAGAGGTATCCTCTTCTAATATTTCCAAATACATGTAATTTTTCTTTTCTCCATGCGTTCTGATTCTTTCTTGATTTAGTAGGTGTATACCTTGCCTTATCTGACTTTTTCCACTTTTCATCATAAACATGGCATATCTTTCTATACTAAATTCTATTTCTGTATCCGGGCTGTATATTCTTATTGTTTTAATCAGACTCTCCAATCCTTTTTTCTATTTTGCAAACTGCTTTATGTCGTCCATGTTCATAAGGTGATTATTCTTTACTTGCGATTTACTAAATTTGTAGCCCTCAGTGCACTTCTTAACTTCGTATTTGAGTGGCATCATTGCTATTACAAATGACAAAATCGTATCTCCCTAAGAGATAATTATTTGAATTCTCACTTCTGTTAAAGTTTATCTTCCCGCTGTTAATTCCAACTTACAATTTTTAATGATTTCCTTAATTAATTATATGACGTTCTCGGATATCTTGCAGATTTTCCGTTGATCTACAATCCAGCTTTGCAGGATGACATGATTGACCTTTTTCTTGTCAATCCATCTCATAGCTACATTTTCCGTCCCATTTTAGTCTCCTTGAAAATCATATTTACCAACCACTCCGCCCCGGCAGGATATGACACAAGGTCAATTTTTAAGCGGAGTTTAACGGGTTTGAATTCAGAGTTTTCCTTCTCCTACAAGGCTGAAGAACCTAGTCCGTCCTACTATTTACCCATAGCTGGAGGGAGAATAATTGGATTCATATCTTTCCCAAGGGTTTTAGTGCTATATGAAATGCAATCAGTCTCGTCCAGGATTTGAACTCGTGTCGCTGTGTCCTTTTCCTGCGACGATAACCATAACACCACGGGCACCTCCTCCTTGAAGATGTGTTGATCAATATACAATAAGTCAGCTGTTCGTCTTGTTCCCCTCTGGTATCGCTTCTGTTCTTCCGGAAACCGACCACGGCCTCTCTAATCAGTGCTGTTAGGATTTTCCTTATCATACGCAGACACATTTTAGCTCAAAATGTTGAAGGAATGTCTTCTTTTAGATGGTCTTTCTAAAGGTTTCACTTTCTTAGCCAAGTCCATATCTTCTGGTGTGAGATTTCACTTGTTTGTTGTTTGAAATATCCATTTTTTATTCTTTTCATTTTTATTTCCTAGATATTGTTGTTCAATAGATCCTTGTGATGTTTATGTGTTCCTGGTGTCCGTGATTAGTCTCGCTTTGCACTTTTTTATGTAGTCTCCGAGTGGTTGTTTCGATGCATCGATGGTATCTTCAATGCTAGTGAGTCTTCCTCCTCCTTCTTTTCTTGATACGAGGTGCATACGATAAGTTTCCAGACTTTTTTGTACGAGCAATTAAAATTGTCATAGACTTTTGAAAATTAAGTATATAATTGCAATACACCTTATGAGATGACTGGCCAATTTCTATGATTTCAGGTTCAAATAAACATCTACAGCAGCAGTTGAAATACACCCTACCTGATTGTCACAGTTGGTGAATTTCAAAAATCCAATCTCAGACTTTAGAAGAACGATATGCAATAAAATTCTCTTTAAAACTTGGAAAAAATGCCACAGAAACGTATGGAATGCTTCACAATGCTTTTGGAGCATCTTGCATGAATCGAGATTCAAGAAAGCCAGGGAGTCTCTGAGGGGTGATGAGAGGTGTAGGAGGAGTAAGGAAGTCAATACATCAGAGTTGATTGGCCAAACGGTTAGGGTTAGGGTTAATATGTTGAGGTTTTAAGGGAGTTCAGGAGAAAGATTCCGTCGGAAGAGGTCAGCACTCTTCAAATACGCTCAGTGGCATTTCCACAAGGACAATACACCAGTCCACAACTCTATCCTTGTCACAGACTATTTGACCAAGATGGGCATCAAGATAGTTCCTTACCCTCCCTATAGTCCAGACCTAGCTCCCTGTGACTTTTGGTTATTCCCTAAGCTCAGAGGCTGTCGTTATGAGACAATTGAGGAGATGAAATAGGCTGTGACGAAGGTCATTGACACGCTCACACAAGAGGACTTCCATGGGGTCTTTCAGAAATTGTTGGAACAGTACAACAAGTGCATTGCAGCCGGCGGATATTACTACGAAGGGGTCTAGAGTTTCATGAGTGTACTATCAATAAAAGTTCCTATAGGAAAAAAGTCTTGAAACTTATCGTATGCACCTCGTATATATAGTCTGTCTATGCCATCTCTCGGACTTTAGTATTGTCTTAAGTTTTTTTCTCTCATCCATTTGCTGGGGTTTTTCCCTCGTCCACTTCCAGGATAGTCCCAAGTATCTTACTTGGCTGTCAACCCAGGCACTTATCCCTTTCATGAGATTTCTGCTATATAATTATGTTTCGAGTAATTTTCACGTTCTCTTAAGGTATTCTTTTAAAAAATTTTCTTTCATCTCCACATTTCTTGATGGTGTCCTCTTCTTCCATAGTACTTAATTTTTTTTTTCCGAAGGTTCCGATTTTTTTATGATTTGGTAGTTATATTCTTTCCATCAATCGTACTTTTACGGTTCTCATTTTTAGTAAAACACATTTTTCTATGACGAATTCCATCCCTAAAGTGTGTTATTATATCCTATCATTTATAATAGGGTCTCCAATTCCTAATAATTTTTGGCTAACAGTTTCATGTCTATGAGAGTGTTGATTTTTTTATTACGATTTATGAAGTTTGCATCCCCCTGTGCATTTCCTAAGTATATGTTTGAGTGGCATAATCGTTATCACAATTTGTAATGGTGGCAGCACATCTCCCTGGAATATACCTCTCTGGATTCTGCCTTTACCTTTCTGTTGTAAATTTCTCATTATTTTTATAATTATTATTTTACTCCTCGTAAGTTTTCTTGGGTATGCGCAAGAACAAGTCTCTTCAAATCTCCAGGACTCTTCAAAGTATTCTAGTCGATCTTAAAAATGCTATGTTCTGGATGGTCTTGATTCTTCCTCTGATTTCCAATTCTTTTAGTCTTCCCCCCCCCAGCCTTTGGGATTGTTAAAAGCGCACCAACTACAAATGATACAACTGTCACGCTTTGTTATTCTTCTTCTTCTTCTTCTTCTTATTATTATTATTATTATTATTATTATTATTATTATTGTTGTTGTTGTTGTTGTTGCTGCTGTTTTTCTCTTCAAAAACGTGACTTTTGGGAATATCTAGAGGCGACTGCTTGTTTCTTTGCTCTCATTCGCCAAAGTTATCATTTTAATTTTTTTTTTTTTTTCATCCACCTCACCACTGCAATCCATTGTGATTCGAATGTTTTAATGCGTGGTGCTGCCACCTGCAGGTACAATTGCCCAACACGGAAAAATAACTCCGTATTTTTTTCAGCACATTTCAGGCGTTACCTCGAGGAAAGTGTGCAAGCGTTTTGATTGCATAAAATAACAACAACAAGAAGAGAATAAAGCTAAAAAGAAAGAAAAGAAAACGACACACTGATGCTTGTTGGGGTTCATAATTTCAAGCTCATTTATGAGTTCGATGTTCATGATTCCTTTTCTTTTCTTTTTCTTTATCTTGCTGGAGATAATATTTATTTATTGAAATTTAAAAATGTGCTGATACACGCAATGCCGACTATAAATGTCAGGGGTATCTTCAATTGAAATTTTTATTTGAGGGCAGGAATGTCTGCAGTCAGCAGTAATATATCAGATTATCTTCCTCGCCCACACCCGCCTATCTATCTATCTATCTATCTATCTATCTATCTATCTATCTATCTACCTATCTATCTATCTAAATATATATATATATATATAATCAGGATTAAAATTTTACTCTTGAATCATTTTAATAAGTAAAATCTTTCCAGTGTTCTCTGCAGAAGTATTTAAAATATATCAGAATATTTTAACTATAAAATTGGATATAAATTTTAAAAAATTATAGAAACTCATGACGCTGAGTTTCACGTGACTGATCCTCAGATGAGATAGTATTTGACACGACATATATTCGCAGATTTCATTTGAATAAATGAATAGTCTAAGGACTGTTTAGATACATACAAAGCTACATGGTTCTATCTGGTGAATTGCGATATTTAGGTCCCAACTCTGATCTTTTTTTCAGTCAGTTGCTTAAATTCAGGAAATTCGTAGTATTTCATTTTCCTCCAAGCACAATTATATATATATATATATATATATATAATCATTAATTATATAGCTTTCTGTATTATAAATAAAGAACGTTCAATATCGTAAATTGTGCTTGTACATCTTAGGATAGTGTAGAGATAAACTCATTGATGCTGGGTAACAGTCAATTTATCACCAATCCACTCTTATGACAAATTGTTTTTAAGGTATGGATAGCGCCTTTTAATACGGTATTGCTCTTTGATACAGAGAAAAGCGAAGCTAATATAAGTAAGCTCTTAACGGAATGACTCAGAAACTTAACTTTTGAATTTCTTCAGATTATTTTCTTTGTAAATGTTCTCCCGAAATTGAAGACTAAAATTTTTCAAATAATAATACATTACATAGATACATTATTTAACCAAACAATTCAACCATAAACATCACCGAAAAAAACCTAAACAACTTCGGAATTAACGCAGACACTAACTCTACAAAGGCTATCCGGAATTTAATTAATAATAAAGATAATAATACCCACATCGAATCCAGGGCAAGGGTTTAAGAAATTCCATGTTTGGATTGTAATAAAAAATATGTTGGTGAAACTTGTTGTAGTTTTAATCAATGAATTTACTAAGAGAAAAGCGATTTAAAATGGGCAGATATAAATAATGGTTTGGTCAAACATAATTTAGAAACAAATCACAACTTTGATTTCATAAATTCAAAATTGTTAGTTTCAACACAAAATAAAAAATGGACGGGAAATTGTTCAACTTTGAATTACAATCCTGTCTAACAGAGACCAGTTTTTTCAAAGCATTTCTTTATTTTGTCGCATTGGTGCAGAAAAGTTACAAAATCCTTTTGCTAAAATAATTCGTCTTCATCGTTTATATATATATTGAAAAACATAGATAAACAGATTGACGAATTAAACGGAGATTGAAGGGCGATCAGCAATGATAAAAACGGATATATATTGAATGTTTATGATAGATAGATAAAAATTAAATAATATGAACATAGATAGATAGATATATAGATAGATAGAGAAGTGAGAGAGATATGAATAGCTATGATATGGATTTATTTTGTTGATAAATTTTGGATTGCTCATTGCATCACGCAAATTCGACACAGATCGCTACAAGTGGAAGTGAAATTTTTAGAAACTTTTTCATCTCTTTCGCTTTATTTTTCCTACTTACACGCCCTGATGAAGGTCTAAAAAGAAAATCCATTAACATATGCAAATATTTCTATTCATAAAATCTCTATACATTTTCACACACACACACACACACACACACACACACACACACACACACACACACACACACACACATATATATATAGATATATATGTATTAAACAAATGAGGATAAATATGTTTCAGTAAACAGGGGGAGGTGCTCAAATACTGGCATGCAGAGCAGTATAAAAGCTCAAAATAATTGATATCTCATGTTTTTACAATCCTTTCATTACTATAATTTTCACGAATCATCTAATCACAAGAAGACGCATTAATCAGATGAAGCATTTTTTAGAATAACGATGATTGTGTCCTTTTGTTTATTGTAGGTACAGGAGGTCACACCTAAATTGATAGATTCTAATTCCTTTTATTTTATATATATATATATATATATATATATATATATATATATATATATATATATATATATATATAGCTTTTTTCTTCCTACTATTCTATTTGCATGTATATCTTTGCCAATCAGTTTATACGAAGTACTCAATTTTTACACTCCAATAGATTTCACGCATTCATTTAATCAGTCGTTCTTTCTATCGATTATTAATCGACTTATGAATATTCATGAGCTGTTCCATCCGTTCAATTCTTTCTTGCCTGGAGTGCTTTTAATTTGGCGAATAATGATAAGAATTTCGTAACGATTGACTGGAACCTGATAGGATCGACGACTTCTTTGCCTGGTTCTCCACCTTGTTAGGAAATAGATTCTGGTTAATGTTCAAACTTTGAATGCTTTTCTTCATGATAATAATCTGGTAAAATGGGAATGTCTTGATATCACAATGAAAAGTTACTTTTTTAAATGAAGAATAAGTATATATTCAATATGATATTGTATTCAAGATATATGTCTCACTTTCCGTTCACACACACACACACACACACACACACACACACACACACACATATATATATATATATATATATATATATATATATATATATAGGGTGCCCAAGCAAAAAATGAAATAATTTCTAAAACGTCTTTTTTGTCTGATTTGACCAATTTTTGCAAAAACGAGATAAATAAAAATTTTCATCATTAGCCCTATTAATCAAGTAGATTTTCATTAAAATCCAGCCCAATATATGTGAGCAAGAAAAAAAAGAGAATCTATGATTTGCTTAACGCCGCCACCAAAACAAAAACGTTTCGAAATAATTGGAGTTTTTCTATGCCCTTCATCAAGCCTATACCTCAAACCCCTTGATTACGCTCTATACTGCGTTTTCAAAAACTAAACAAATTCCCATCCAAATATTGGTTCGCTTAAGACTGTTATTGTGAAGGAAGGGAATAAAATGACTGAAGAATTTATTTGAAAGGCACGCAATTCGTTTCAATGACGTGTTGATACAATAATCCACGGCCATCTTGAGTAAATTTACTATTCTGTCTCTATCTTCTTATTTTGTTGTTTATTTCTTAAATTAAAATGAATCTTGCGATATGATAGGTTCGTTTTTTATCATAAAAGAATATTCCTAATTTTGCTTCCTCTCCCTGTATATAGTCTTATCTCAACACCTACGTCAGCTTCATTACTTAAAATTTCATCTATCAAAAAATACAATCATTAAAAGAATCAAGAGTTTTCATCTGATTATGGCATTTTTCTTAAAGCATGAAATTTTAAGTAATAAAATCGATAGGAGGAGGAAAGAAAATTGTTCTGTTTAGATTTTATCGCGCTCTTCTGACCAGTATTTGAGCACTTGATTTTAAAAGAAAGGGTTTAAAACCATTTATTTTTCATATACGCACCCCCAACGTATATATATATATATATATATATATATATATATATATATATATGTGTGTGTGTGTGTGTGTGTGTGTGTGTGTGTGTGTGTGTGTTGTGTGTGTGTGTGTGTGTATTCCCATTTTACCAGATTATTATCATGAAGAAAAGCATTGAAAGTTTGAACATTAACCAGAATCTATTTCCTAACAAGGTGTTTGTGAGTCTATGTGTGGTGATCCAGTTTTACAGTTATCTATAGTAGAGACATTACTATATCATTTCACATCTATCTATCTGAATATACTGATGATCTATCTTTTTATCTGTATTTGTACGATTATTATTTGAAAGCCACGCAGGTGGACGTGAATCGTGTCTAATTTAGGAACTTATGCTTTGCAAATTCGAACTGTGCCATTACACTGTGGAAGCAATTAAAAAATTATTGTACAAAAGGTAAAGGCGCCGTTGATCATTTTGTAAAATAATTAGGGACGCCCTGTTTAAAAAGAGAAACATATCAGCAGCGGTTCGATAACGACTTTTAATTGAGTGAAGGAGACTCAAACAAGAAAGCCGTTAAGAGTAGATGCAGAGTAGAAAACAGATAAAAGAAGTTTGTTAGCGGCCGGATCCGTAGAGGTAAAGACATTCATTCAAAGACGCTGTAAAGACAGCTGAAAGTTGCGGCAATCATTTTAGGTGAACTCCAAAAAGGAGTCTCACATCCAAACGCGATGTTATGAAGACGAGACCTTGTGAGAAAGCACGTGTTTACAAGGGAAAACGTGGAAGATAATTAAATATCTATGTCTACCCTCTCTCTGTCTCTCTCGCCTCATGACGTTGTTTCTCTTTGTTTTGCTAGTGTGTAGACTCAGTTTTCATACTTTGTTTCTTTCTTCACGAGTACAACTATAATGTTAAGTAGCGAATAAACTTTTGTATTGGAGAACCAACACGGGGTTTTTGTGTGTTCGTTACTTCTTCTCACGTGGTGGTTATCATGATGTCTGACTGACTCTTAAGGCATAGTATTACACTTATGGACACGTTGGACACGTGATCGAAGAAGCGTCCATGTAGTAGTACAATGTAGAGACTGCATCAGCCCCAACTTCCATTTGAACACCGTGATATTGCAAACTTATATATGATTCTACAAAATTTTCTCAGATTGCCAGAAACTCGACATTCGATACTGCTATATGGTTGCACTACATGGACGCTAACAAAACGGCTGGAGAAGCTAGACGGCAATTGCACAAGAATTCTGCGAGCAATCTTGAACAAGTCCTGGCGGCAACATCCCACAAGAGACCAACTGTACGGCCACCTGCCTCCTATCACGAAAACTATTCAAGTTAGACGAACCAGACATGCAGGACACCTGGAGAAGCATGGACGAACTCATAAGTGATGTACTCTTGTGGGCCCCCACACATGGCCGTGCAAAAGCAGGACGACTAGCACGAACATACATTCAACAATTATACGGGATGTTGTCCAGAAGACCTGCCTGAGGCGATGAACGATAGGGAAAAGTGGCCAGAGAGGGTCAGAGATATCCGTGCTACCAGCACGACATGATGATGATGATGATGACTAGGTCAAAGAGTCAAATCCATCGAGTAGCACTCGGAGAGCATCAGGTGAGGTAGATATCTCAGTCCAGTTTCGTTCGTTACCACTATCTCAGCAAAAGCATTTCGAGCTGACTAACTGAACCTCACGTTAGCAAAAATTTGCAGAACTTTTGACTCACCCTAACATTTAACCATGGGTAGAATGACGACAGATAGATTCGTGACTTTCCCAAGCGAAGTGAAACGAAAAAAGTCTCGTTCAGCATTTGAAATCGTATTGCTTACTCCATTTTCAACAGCAATAACCGTTATAATAAGTGTTCCTCGGAAGATTTTTTTTTTCAGTTTAAGAATTAGGAATGTTATTGTTTCTTTACATGTTTCTTTTGGTATTCTTTTAGGATTAAATTCTAAATTACTTTTCATAGCCTTTATTGTTTTCGATATAGTGTAAGATAGCATATGAAATTCAATTCCTTTTTAAATTAGCTTTAGTTTAGTATCTTGGGAATTGAGAATAAATGAATTATTTGATAATATAGGTGTCTGGCCATTTTTTGATGTATTTCAAGTTGGCACGAATTAACTGAATGAATATTCCGGGTTTCGATCAAGTATGCATACAATATCGACTGGTAATCGCTAGAGCATTAGCCTCAGGATCATTAATGTTGATTGCACAGGGGAATCATCTAATCCATAAAATATTGGATTAGGGATAATAAGTTCCACGCGAGTCGCCAGAGAGTCGATTTGTTAATTTCGGGTCTTTAGGTCTTGTATTCAATTTCCCACGTTATCGGGAGTTCTGTTTGGAGAACAATGCAATTAAGGCTGAGTACTCTATGGTGTATTCTTAACGTTGAAATTTCTCTAAGAGCACTGAATTTGTAATCATAATCAAAGTGCCCTGTGTTGAAACTCAGAAATTATATTTTTTTTTTTTACTAGGAAAGAATAACAAAAAAATAAAACCAGAAAGAAAGTCATAATTAAGGAACGTGTGATTTTAAATTAGGTTCTATTAAATATTAATTAATTACATTACCCTGGCTTGTTTGCCTTCGCTGTCCGGACACAGGACAGGGTTTTTTGGGGGGTGGGGCAAAGTTTTAAAGATATTTACAGAAAAGAAGCAAAAATCATGAAGAGAAAGTTACTGAGAAGGACATGAAAATAGAAATGACTGTATCAAGTGAGAATGTGCGTAAAAAATGATCTGTAAAATATCTCTAGTTTTATCTATAAAGGGTTCCCAAAACGAGTCATATTTCATTATTTTTTTTTTTTTTAATCCAGAACGTCAAGTTGTCCAATACACCACAGACTCCACAAAATATGCATCTGTCCTTATATACTATTTTACATTCAGGATCAAATTTCTTTTGGTCTAATGGTATTATGTAGATATAAGAAAATTTGGTAAAAAATCTATAAAATCAAAATGAGGTTTAGAGTATCTTTGTAGCTTGAGTATGGGTGCATTTTAATGAATTTGAGTTTTACTGAGTTATCTATACTTCTAGTTTTGAACCAAATTAAAAAATAAGATAAGTAAATTGCTCTATTTGAAAGTGAATTAAATATGAAGGATATTCGAAATAAAACGATGTTTTCAAAAACAAATTTATATATTTGCCTCCTAAGAAAATATACCCTCTTTAAGATATCCCCCTCTTTTATTGATGTAGCTTTCCTTTTGTTTTTTTAATATTTTTTTTCTTTCTATCTTTCAAAACACGTTTTAAAGTTGTTTTGTGTGAATAAATGAAGGTCTGGTTAATTGATTTGGTTATTTTTTCTGTCTATCTCTCGAAATATATTTAAAAAGTTGTTTTGTGTGAATGAATAATGGATTAGTTGATTTTAACTGCATTTCAACACATCTGGGATTATTTCAAGCCTAGAGTTTTGGGAATGCCGTTAATTGTAAGTCTATATCAACATCGCTCGATTGTTATTTCGTAAGAGTAGTTGCACCAAATTACGAGGGTCACCACAAAAGTTCATAGGTTGATCAAATGAGTCTGACTAAATGAGGTTTACTTTTCAATATTGTCCCTCTAGGAGGCTACACACTTCTTCCGTATATGTTTCAGTCTCATTGGGTAAAAAAGTAATTAACGTCATCAAATGAACTTTATAGCTAATAAACTTTTCAATACTCAATTGTAAATGATATCAGGTTTTCGTATTTATCAAAAACAATATGCACTCTGTTGTATGCCTTCAATTATTTCCATATAATGATAATTTACACACAATTATGTTTTCAAGTAGCTATTTCTATTTGATAATAATCGTTTGTTTGCACAGAATTAGGTGGTTTCATGCAACTAATATTGGTTGTCTCAATATACATGGGACCCATGTAACTGCTAATAACTCTACATATAATAATTTTGTTTTCTTTTTAATTTCAGATTTGAGAATAGTATCCTTGATCGCAATGCCTTGGACATGAGAGGAAAATATTTTGCGTCAATATGTATTTGGCGAAAAGATCATTCAAAACTGTCTCAAAATAAATACAACTCATTAATATGATAATAATTTATTACTGAGACGAGAAACCAAAAAAAGTTGCATGTCCTGGAAGCTGATATAATAACAATCAAAATATATTAATTTGATGTCTCTCAAAGAATGAATTTTTTACTGAACGTGTTCCAAATGCGCTCATCTCAGTAATAAATAATTATCCTATTATTGGGCATGCATCTATTTTGAGACACCTTGTAATTATCCATAGTCAACAATAATCACTTTAAGTCACTATGTGCCCGATAGATAAGATCTTAGCACTCCAGGTCGGAGATGACAAGGGAGTGATATCAATGAAGAGGTACTCTACAGTCTGTAATTCTCCACAAGTGGAGCCAAACTACAAGATGCAGTTTAGTGTCATACTCAGGTGACCCCATATTTTTTAGCTGTGGTTTTATAATAAACCATTTCTAAGCCCAACGTGTTGCTATAGTTATGATGCAATATCATTAAATATCCATGAACTTTTTCTCTTAGCTTGGAACTGAACTTTGTACAAACATATTTCTTTACATTTGTCCAATCTGTGGAAAAAAATACAGCTATCGACGCAATATTTCTCAAGCACAGGGCTTCTCATAACTTTTACTTGAAACACCTCTTGTAATAGAATTTAATTTTCATTCACCAACAAGAAAAATCAATTGTATATTAAATTACAAAACATATCTAATCTGCCAGTGTTTATTACAATTTTCCGTGGATCTATATATTTTTTTATCCACACTCCAAATTAATACGCTATATTTACAACACGGTTGTAGTAATTAAATAAGCGAATTTATTGACATAGCATTTACTGTCTATATGGGTATATGCGTGTTCAACGATGATGTCGTTCGTATCCTTCTCTCTACGTTGGTTGATGTGTGAAGTTACCCTGATCTGGGAATTAAAATTCCAGTGAAGAGCAGCAGGGGAAATGTTCGGGTTGAAGATTGGCTCTTCACAGGTGCCTTGCTGCTCTCCTCTTGCAGGACACACACACACACAAGAAAGAAAGAAAGAAAGAAATAAAGAAAGAAAGAAAGAAAAGGCCTGAACGTTGTGTTGGCACGTTTATTGATTGCATCACTATGCATCGTTGAGAGTATTCCCAGTGGCAAGAACATTTCGATAACTATTAGAAGTATTAAGGGAAGACTTCTCAAACTTTTTACTTGATAAAACCTTTGTAATCAAATGTAGTTACCATTTAATAACAAAGAAATTAAATAAAAATTAGATTAGAAAACATAACTAATTTATTAGAGTTCAATATAATCTAGCTGAGAAGAGAACTGCGTGATGCCTTCAATAAGTTTCCAGACATTTTGGTACAGGCATTTGAAATTGCTGTAGACTCTTGAAAATTCAGTATATTATTGCTAACCATCTTATGGGATGACTGACCAATTTTTATGATTTTAGGTTCAAATGAGCAGCTACAGCAGCAATTGGAATACACACTGATTGTCATAGCTGGTGAATTTCAAAAATGCAATCTTGACGTGAGGGCAGGTTAGAAAAACGATATGCAATAAAATTCTGTTTTAAATTTGTAAAAAATGGCACGGAAACGTATGGAATGCTTCAGACTGCTTTTGCATAAATCGAGCATCAATTTTTGAGCGGCATAAGAGATTCTAGGAAGACAGGGTGTCTGTGAGGGATGATTAGAGGTGTGCGAGAAGTAAGGAAGTTAATACATCAGAGTTGATTGGCCAAAGGGTTTGGGTTATGGTTACTATGTTGAGGTTTTAAGGGAGTTCAGCAAGAGATTCCGTCGGAAAAGGCCAGCACTCTTCAAATCGGGTCAGTGGCATTTCCACCAGGACAATGCACCAGTCCACAATAGGTTTTGTCGAAGGTCATTGACACGCTCACATAAGAGGACTTCCATGGGGCCTTTCAGGAGTTGTTGGGACGGTACAAGAAGTGCACTGCAGCTGGAGGCGATTCCTTTGAAGGGGACAAGAGTTTCATGTGTGTAATATCAATGAAAGTGCTCATACGAAAAAAAGTCTGTAAACTTATTTAAAGATCCTCGTAACTCTAACTGGTTATGTACGCTTGATTCTTGAATTATTTTTAATGAAGAGGATGGGATTTGATCCTTACTTCGTTTAACGGCATAAAAACTTTCGTAGCTTATTTAATTCCAAACATATCCTCATAGAAAAACAGCAATGATACTATTCAACCCAAACCTGGCAGAATAATGAGGTTCATTCTTTCTTCAAGATGATAAGTCCAAAAGTGTACATTATATCTCGATTGAACTCGCTTACTTTAAGGCAGTAGTCCAGCACTTTAGACATTACGCTACGTGGATCCCCCATCCAGAAGACTGGTTTCATTTTGCACTACATGGATCATGAATATTAGGCTGCATGTTTGTGAGTTTAAGCTGCTAAGCACCACATTCTTTATTCAAGCTCCTATTCTGTTTGTTCTTGCAAATAATACCGGTGGTTATACCCAGATTCCACCATATACATTCTTGATGAGTCTAGTAAAACGGTTTCAACAATTATAAAAATCTTGGGATATTTTGCTATGGCTTTTTGTTCACCCAGTAATATCTAATTCCTTTAAATCTGTACATAGACTTCGTTTCAAGATCGAAAGTCATTTCAATAAATTTTATGAGTTACACTCCTTTATTTTAAAATGGCCGTTACGCCACCTGTTCCCGGAACAAAGATGGCAGACGTCTGTAAATTTTTCAGTCTCGAGAACCTACTGGCCAGAATAACCACGTGGTTAGTGCTCACGACTACGTCCTCAACTTCAATTTTGTCTCGCGTTTTTGGAGCCTACTACATGACAAAGATTTCTATAAATGCTCTCATCTTCCAACATTTTTTTTCTTCCACATTTTCACTTATAGGTTCAACACATTCTTTCCAGTGTGACTTCCAGAGAGAACACACTCTCTCTCTCTCCATTTCAACTAACAGAGTCAATACACTCTTCCTCTTTTTTACATTTGACTTTCAGCTGTCAACCGCCACGAAGATGTATACTCCATGCAACCACTCTCTTCCTTGCTATACTTTTTCGGAGGGATTTTTTTCCAGTCTCAAACACAGAAATTTCGTAAAAATACTCAGTCAACACGCATAGGACACTTTCGTTAAATTGTCCCTTTTTTGTAGTATTAGTATTAGTTACACACATACACAGACACACACACAAAGGAATGTTTAACAAACAGCATTAGAACACTACTAATGTTTTTAAATGTTTCATTGCATGTATAGTTGATATAAAAATTTGAATTTGTACTGCTTTATTTTATATTTTCTTTTTGTACGCGTCGTTTCACACACTTTTACTTCGTTTGCCTTTTTCAAATATACAAACTGAAATGGCGGGGAAATAATTACTAAACACCAACAACATACCACTTCAAATTAGAGAGTCAAATATCCACTAAACAACATGTCCTCCTACAAAATGGGACACCAAAAATATTCACCAAACAATACACCACTGTAAGTTCTTCTTTAAGAAAATATCAAATGTTCACTAATTTTACACTTTGTACTTACATATCGTTCGTTCATTTAAATGGTCTACATATTTTGAACGAGTCATATGAGAACAACTAGTGACTATCAAACCAAATAAGACATTCGGTTAGATGTATAAAATATGGCAACTTGTCTACATCTTTCAATGAGTTTTGTTATACTATTATAGTAAATTTACCGTCTGTGGGCCCCTATCATCATGTGAATATAGTAAATTACAAACCAATGCGGCGTGATACAGCTAGTTTTTAACACAGAAATTCGAAGTCACTGCTATACAACATCAAAGCTGTGATCTTATTAAAATATGGATGTAAGTTACTCAGATACATTAGAGGAGAGAGTATGAATCTCACCAAGAGCTTTACTTATTTGATCTGGTGTTATTCAAGGTAGACTTAATAAATAATTGTGGACTTTTTTTACTTGGTAATTTATCAATTAATACCGGGATAATTGTTCGACCCATGATTAGTGTTTTGAATGGAGATTTCCTAATTGGTTAGTTGGTTGGTTTTATGACATATCAACCATTGTAGGTTATTTAATGCCAAATACATTTTTATTTAAATAATCTGTTCAATTTCAAACAATTCAGTTTAGTATGAGTACAAAGTTTAATTGTCAAAAGCATTTCTATTTCAAGCTATTCAGTTTAGTCAAACAGTTCTATTTCAAACAATTCAATTTAATATAAGTATAGATTTTACATACACACAGTTGAATGTCACAGTAGTTCTATCTTAAAAAAATTCACTTGATTGTAAGTACAGTTTCAAAGTCAAAAACATTTCCATTTCAAACAATTCAGTTTAACAGAAGTGCGCAGTTTAGATATAAGTACAGTTAAATTGTCAAAAACATTTCTATTTCAAGCTATTCGGTTTGGTCAAACATTTCTAATCTAAACAATGCAGTTTAGCATAAGTATGCAGTTTAGTTCTATTTAACCAATATATAGGGCCCTATCAGGTGTTACCACTCTTAGCCAGAATGAACCTGGGAGTAATGGTAATGAAGACGTAATCCGCATTCCCCAAAGCTCCAGCATCACTGGGACCTCACTATCAGATTGTTTAGTATCATACCATGACACGCGCTAGGTGGGGGTCGTACCCATCTGCAGAAGTGCAGTCGGTGTATTCTACAGCCCCAGCCAATTGGGCAATCCAGTTTGGCGTAACACATTTATCCTATATCCGCTGCCATTATTTGGGCATAGTCAATGTCGTCTCCATTAACGGTGATGGCTAATCATCAGATGGAGGAATGAGGAATAAGAAAGACATTCGTTTCAAGTGTTAGGTCCTCTGTGGTTTTCCCAACAATGAGGCTGTGGATGTAAGTAAAAATCGACAACTGACACAATGAGCAGCGTATTGTTTTTGTTCTGTGTTTTCTCGTATATTTTAATTGCTCACTCCATCTCTATCAACGTCATCTCTTGTCCCCTGTAGCTCAAACATGAAAAACAAAAAAAGCAATCATGAAACTCATCTTCTTTTATAGAGGTCGACAGATGTTCAAACCCCATTTCAGCCTTGCGTAGGCAGCATCAGCCGGCTACCCATGTTACATTATGGGTAACCGATAAAGTTTGATGGTGTCGGAAGTTTCGGGTTAACTATTGCTTTTGGTTCGTTTATCTAGATCAAGTATATCTCTTTACAAGTTGCATACTGGATGAGATGTTGAATTCTGTTAAGTCATCTTTCTTTGAGCTGATAGCTTTTTTAAAATAACTTATCTATTCGCATCTCGGAATCATTCGTTTACAATGTTACACATGATTATGAAGTAAACTGCTACGAGAAAATATTTTTAAATTAATCTACACCTCGCTTTGGGACTATTTTTTGATAAGTTAATTTCTCAGAATGTCGTGAGTTAAGTTATCTCAAATTGTAACTGAAACAGTGTTGCCTAAACTAGCTAATCGGCAAAAAACTGAGTTCAGTAAGAAAAAAAAAACGAAATAATTTATGAAACAACGAATTGCATTTTCAAATCACATTACAGTTATAGAACAAGATTTCTCTTGAGATCGTTGAACAATACAGACTGTCGATATAATTTACTATGCTTACTTTGGCACACAGGTTGCTTGCAATATATGCAGTTCTTAACAGTGCCCAAGTGTGACTTGACCGTGAGCCAGTCATTTAATAAAGTTAAAATAGTTTTGACAAGAACAGAAGTTTGCAGCACCCAGTGATAATTAAACCTACTGTCAATGATCTGCTAGTATCGTTCACTAAACATTTTGGCGTTCTGAGTGACACTCAGACTGCTGCATGGAAAATTCTGAACTAAGATATGTTTCAAAGATATCGAATTGACAGTTTGCTTACCACACTGTTGTGGTATCATAACAGACCTATCAAGCTTGATTTATGACACACGGATGATTACGACAGCGGAAAGGTTTAGAATATTTCGATGTTACTTAGTATCTCTTTATACTGTTGTGTAATACTAAGATAAGCTTGGTATTTAGCTACATTCAAAATCATTAGTTCTTACACCGGTGTGTATTCTTCGTTCTCTATTTCTGGTGACACGCTTGCCCAAAATTGAATGTCTTTAGAAAGTATTTAACAGTGTATTCAACTATCTTAACGTGTTAAATAGTAAATGAAAAAATCCCTGTGACGTAGTGGCTAACATGCGATATCATAGGTCGAGTCATACCAAAAACTCAATAAAGAGTACTTGATGCCTGCTTGTTTAACACTCAGCATTACAATGTACGTATGAAAGGTAAAGAGGAGCAATCCAGGAAAAGGAGTAGCGCCCTCTACAACTCTTCGTTGAAGTAGCTATTAAAAAAGGGAGCCTTTCGGTCGCCCTCGACTATGGTTGCCAACTTTACTTATTGATTTTCTACAAGGATGGCTTTGGTATTAAATGACACACAAAGGTTGACAGGCTATTTAAAAAAAATCTAGATAGCAACTAGCTGTACGTATCATTGGCATGCAGTGCATATAGATAGGTTCTGAAAGATTCTGACAGTTATGGGGTCATTAGGTATAATTGACAGTTTAATTTCAATTGAAAACTTAGCGTTCATTAGTCGAGAATGTTATGTGATTGTTATATATTGACCCTCGACCGAGCCGTCAATCAAAAGATGCGCCTGTGTAAATAAGCGGAAGAAGAGCGGAAGCAGGTGGACGTTAGAAAACAATATAGACAGGTGCCGGTGGCTGTGGAGTGGAGTCGGAGACAAGAATGCCAGAGTGAGGACCAGTTTGCAGATTGAGGGCCACGGCCTTCAGCGACCGTTAGTTGAGCAAACCCAGCCAAGATGCAGAGGAAGTACTGCTATGATCAAGAGAAGAACTTGGGTCATATAGCAGTCTGTCTCTGTCTCCACTCATCTCTCACGCACAACAGAAACATCGAGAATAAAGTGTGAGAATTATATTATTTGTAAAGGAGTGTATTCGTTTGTTTATTGAAGTCGTCATTATCTTAATTATGTTTCCGCTTATATATTTATAATTGTATATGTTCTTGGTTGAGTCTAGTCTATGAGACTCTACAACAGTGATCATGTGATTCTAGGGGTTAGAAGTTATAAACTTAATCATTCGTAAATAGTTGAAGGCTTTACATCGGTTTCCACCAATAGCCCTACATGTAGATCCCCGATATTCGCGAAACGGATAAAACATTAGTGGTCGATAGATAAAATTACGTGACCACAAATGTGGTCATGTTATTCATCTCGGTGAAATTGAGTACTAAATGTTGCATCCTGAAAAACAAGGTGGCAGCACGAGAGGCACTGTCAACATCAAGATGACAAAGGTGGATGTTGGTAGAATAAGATGTGACGTAAACAAGTGCAGTGAAATCTTTTGCTATTTTGTGTGAGGAGAGGCTTTCTTACGAATGTTGTCATTTTAGAGTAACATCAGTCGCGCTAACTGGAAAAAGATTGAAAACTAACACAACAATGGAGATTAGACGTGTTTGAGATTTTAAAAAAGTATATTTTATTTTCGTTCACGGACATTCAAGATATGGTTCGTTTGTTCGTTCAGAGATATATCACGTACAAGAGTTGAATTCAGGAAGAACCACGTGGGAAATCCATGTGTCAAGTAATGTAACTGGTAGTTTGTCACACTATCTTTCATGGATGACAGAACAACTTATTGGACGGGTTCTCTCTCTATTGCCGAGATCTTTTTTGTCTGTTGGGTCAAATCAATCTTATATATTACAAAGTGGCGTCAGAAAAACGTGCTATTTTCTGGGAGTTGCGTTGCTCGGTTTCTGATAGGTTAGAAAATATTTTTATGCCCATTTTTTTTCGCTCTCGTTCGGTTCGGAAGCGAATACGTGGAGCCGGTTGAATTTCAGTCCATCGTAGTGCACACTTCCATTTGTGTAGTTGAAAGGAGTTCTGACAGATTACGCCTTAATTAAGTCCTAACATTAATGTCCAACCCCAAAGTGTGACCTTGTTCAATACAAAACTTGGCTTAAGAAATTGCATATATATAATCGCTTCTACATTAGTGTTGAGCACGTTACTGTTATTATTGTTTCATTTATTTCGAAATACGGTTTCTGTTTTAGCGTTGTTCAACAAGAAAGTGACCATATATATATATATATATATATATAATGTTCCTTGATCCTTTGACGTGCTCGATTCTGTATTCACATATCATCCCTAAATGTAAGCAAATGATGACCAATTTTATGGCAGAGATTACATGGAAAATTATATGAAGATGAAACTGTATTCGTTGTGTTACGGTTAGTGTACTGAATCTTTGATCCATTGATTTTAAGGTGGACATTTAAGACTACACAGCATTCTTCAATGAAATATTAGAATTTGTGTGAGCATGCGAAATTACATTTAACAAATGATAAGAAGAGAGACAAAGAAAGAAATAAAGAAAGAAAGAAAGAAAAATTGAGAAATTTGTCGAGGGAGATAGTGAGAGGCAGGCTGTTACAGAAAATTGTGCTGTCCAAACTAGGTAATCAGGCAAGAAAGTTTGAATTCAGGAAGAGAAAAACAAATAATTTATGTAACGTCGAAAAGAATTTTTAAATTGCATTACGAAAATAGAGCAAAATTTCTCTGGAGATCGAAGAACGATACAGACTGTCGTCAAAAAAAAAAAGAATCGGATGTAAATTATTGTTTTAAAATGTCGAAATAACTGGAAAGTCTGAAAATAAAAGCTTTTGTACTTTAAAAAAACGTGTAAAGAAATATGGAATTTATATCTATATGTATACTTTATAGCATATAGGTAATATATAATCATATATATATATATATATATATATATATATATATATAAATGATATTGATAATTATTATCCAGTTTGCTGTATTTATAGAGTGCCCACTAAAGGTAATACACAATATATATATATATATATATATATATATATATATATATATATATATATATATATATGATATCGATAATTGATATTAATAATCCAGTTTGAGGTATTTATAAAGAGTGCCCACTAAAGGTAATACACAATATATATATATATATATATATATATATATATATATATATATATATATATATATACAATAGGTTAAACCAAGAGTCAGCGGTTTATCACCGATCCGATAGTATAAGAAAATTACTGGTTATCCTCAAGACGGCTGTGTACCCGTATGCAGACAGACCGAGGATAGGGGAAGAAGGCAAGACGAAAGCGACTTGAGCATGTGACTCAGGTACAGAGCGTGGGAGAAACGGATACGTTCTCCACGAGGCTGAAGTGACTTCGGCACGGCTAGACGAGGAGAGGCAACTAGAGTCTTCAAGAGGCGAGACATGGCTAAAGAGAGCCTGGAAAGAAAAGATTGTTAGCAGATCACCCAACTCTACAAACAGAACCCTGAAGACAATTTTGAAGTCCACAGTCCTCTTAAAACAGTTTTTAACCCAAATAGAAAATATACAGTAAGACAATAGGACATTCTCCAACCATAGATAAATGTATCCTAATTCTAATTTTGTTTCCTTAAAGACTATTGACCGCTAAAGGAATATGCTTAACAACTCTTTGGCACTACTTATATAAACGCACTAAAACGTCTTGCTGCGTTGCTTATTCTTTTTTACCCCCTATATGGGGATGTCCTCAAAATTTCCAATAATCCTCACTTTAACGATCTCGTAGGCGCGTAATTGGCAGTCACAAAGCCCCCAAAATTCAGTGTCTACGCAATTCAACCTAGAAATATATGCTCTATCAGTGATATTAAACACTCTTTATATAGAAATATAGCAAACTATATATATAGAGAGAGAGTGTGTGAGAGAGAGAGAAAGAGAGGAAGAGTTGAGCACTTTAGCGGGTGCCGCATACGCTGAAAGGCATAGCTCTTCGCAAGAAATGAGCACACCGGGTAACCAATAACGTATATGAAGAAAGATATACGAATAAAATTCCTTCACATTCGCTGAGAATGACGATGGGCTGTATAAGTTGACCGACTGATACTAAGACAGCTGGATTTCGATCTCTGCTTGAAGCATTTCGCTGGTGTAGCCTCACTGAAGTGTTGTGATACCACGAAACAGTCTGTCTGTGTAGGACAATATACATATATATATATATATATATATAACTGTTGTTTAAAAAGTTTTAAGCCTCACATAGAAAGAAGATCACAAGTGAATATATTTGTCGTGAGAACACCCTACCATTCCGACCCCCCCCAAGAAAAACAGATATACATGTAATAGTAGTTCTATTTTTATTAAAAGTTATAGTATATTGTCGCAATAGAAATGTTCCGTTACGCTCTATCTCAGTGAGGCTTGGAAACCTTTTGAACGATGCTTATATATATATATATATATATATATCATCGTCATCATATCGTGCTGCTACACGGATCTCCCAGGCTCTTTCTCGCAATCCGTTCCTAACATATATCGCTTCCAGTAAGTCTTCCGGGATATATCCCGTGTTCGACCTGAACTGTTGTAGATAAGTTCTAGCTGAACGTCCTGCACTTGCGCACGAGCGTGTGTGTGTGTGTGTGTTTTATAAATTAAATGAAAAAACTTAAATTCAGTATTTCCATTATAAATTTATTTCAGGTCATAAGATTGTGTAACGTACCTGAACGGCTCATAGAAAATTGAATAAATAAATGAATGAATAAATGAATAAATAAAGCTGACTGTCTCAGAATAATCAGGCCGAAACACTCGTGATAACTAAAAAGGACGAGGGAGGACTGGAGGTCGAAGGATCATGTGCGCCTGCGTGGAGCGAGCGGTAGAAAATCTTCTCCCAGACACGACAGGCGGAAATGAGGGGACGACTAGTGTCCGTTCGAGAATTGTAGGGTAGGAGTGATATAACAAGAGCCACTAAGATGTAAGGAGAAGAAATTTTACGAGTCCCAAGATAGGGGTACGTTCCGAAGTGGATGTTAGACCCAGCGGACAAGTATATTAAATCGAGGAAAAAATTTAAGGTCTCTGTCTGCTCATCTTTTTCTCGCTACTATATATTGCTTATAATTGTCTAGTTGACGCAGTTGTCTCATGTTTCGATACTCCCTTTCTTTCTACCGGAGATTACTTGCGACCTTATTTTAAATAAACCTTAATATAGTTTAACAGAGTTTTCGCGTCCGTCAACTTGTTACCCAGGCGGGATCACTACGAGGTCGAAAAATATCTTTAGTACCGCATTGGTATGCTTGAATTTATAACATCTTGCTCACCTGTGAATCAACGACGTCACTAGTTTTTATTCTGTTTTATTATAATCTTATTCTATATTGGAAATATATTGGGATATTGCTCTGCATTTTCATGCATTGTTTAAAGATCTTATAGATTCAAATACTTTTAGCGTTAAATTTTGATAATATATATATATATATATATATATATATATATATATATATATATATATATCAAATGGACTTAACCACGAATTAAACTGCCCCAAAACATTGTATTCTAAATTTCAATAGATATTAAAATTACCATTGAATCCTTGAATATTAAAGAACTATTTTCCTTAAATCTCAGGAACAAATCGTTCTGACTTAACCCATCTACGAAACAAAAGAAATCTTTGTACATTTTCTTTTTTATCTTTTATTATTTTGTCCTTGAGATTATAATAATTATGCAAATGTATATTTCCAATCCTCTTAGGAGGACGTGGTTCCGGAGGTGACTGTGTTCTCTGTAAAGTGTACAGGGGTAACTAATAAGACACATTCAGGTTAATTGGCCGTGCAA